>PVJX010025003.1:0-27416 GCA_004027295.1 Dolichotis patagonum | reverse complement strand
AAGTGACAGCCAAATTTCCAAAGCAAAGAAGCAGAGGAGTAACAGTGATCTTTTATCATATCACCTTGATGTTCATTAACCAATTAACAATACAGATGTTTGTTAATATCTAACCAAAACTAAAAGCTAAAAATATATATTGCTGTTTTAATTCAGAAGGAAATAATGCACAAGGTCAATTTATATCATACTTTCAGACTTAAACTGTACCCCTTTCTACATAGTTTTCTACTCATAAGTCAGATCCTACACTTAAAACTTACAATAGATTAAAGCTATACTTAAAACAAAATGAAGACCTCTTTCTGTATTTGACACTGGTCTAAATAATCTGACCTCGCTTTCCATTCCAGCTTCCCCCAATTCTGTTATGTCTAGGCACAGCCCACTGAATTCATTTAGGTTTCTCAAACACAAGCGCTGCACAATCTTAGGGCATTTTTCCTGAGCCATCGTATTCTTTCCCTAGCTCTTTCTCTGAGTAATGTTTTATCCTTTGGAACACAGTTTAAACATAAGTTTTCTGTAGAAAACTCTTACAGGTGCTCTAACTATAGTGGATCCTGGTGCCTACTGTTCTGACCTTCAAGAGAACCCTTAATTGCTTCCTTTCAAGCACCTGGCATGATTTGTACTTAGGAGTTTGATTGGTTGGATATCATCTGTCCAATGGTGAGAATGGATATTCACTGTTATACATCTCACTCAGAATATTGGGTTCAATCTTCAGTGACTATTTTGGAGGAGCAAACTTTTTCTTAAAGTTAAGATATGAAACTTTTTCTTGAAGTTAAGATATGAAGCGTTTTATTTTTGTAGTCGTAAGATTTCATTGAGTTTAAGTGATTTAGTCTTATGTTCTAGTCATGCTGCATTTTTTTTTTTTTGGTATAGTGCACAGCGAATATTTATTTAAAGTGTTACAAATGCAGAGAAAGCAAAGGGAGAACTATAGCAGTCAAGTAGCGGGCATTGCACTCCACATTCCTCATGAGTGTGGCCCACATCTACACTGACAGGCGTAAACTCTCTTGTTATTGATGTCAGCTGGGTCAATCAGGGTCTTAGACTCTTTCTGGGAAGAGGACAAGTTCAGCATACAGGAAATGTGAGTAACACGTTCATAAACTTACAGTGAGGTGTATTTTTTCCAAGCACACGGTACATGATAAGCATGTGATGACCTGAAAATTGTTAACCACAGAGCAGCATGTGATGACTTTAAAAGGTTAGTCATTTGTGCTTACCCTGAGTTTTTTGTTTTATGTCCTTCTAATTTTCCCCTACAAAGGCCAGCCTGGACTACATAAGGAGATACTGTTTCAAAAAATACTGATTACAAAAATAAAAATAAGGAAGAACTGGGGACTGTAGCTCAATCCAAAGGCTTTGAAGTAAGCCCCTGGTTCTGTTACCCTATGTACCAAGCTCATGGGTCCACAGACCCCAAGGAATGATGCCAACAACCAAAAGAGGGAGTTAGGAGAGTTTTATTGGAAATGAGAAAAAAGCTTCTTTATTTCCTGAGTGGGTTCAGGGTCCTGAGTGGGCAGCTGCAGGGCCTCTCAGCCCAGGACTATTATAAAAGCAGAGTGCAGAAACTGCTCAATTGTTCAGTAGCCGTGCATCGCAAGTGACTATGTGTATTTAAGATGACACATTGGAACTCAGGTTTCTAACCCAGCTAGCTCTCCATCACACACGGTTTAAAGGATGGATACTCAGGATTTTTTAAAATTCATTTTTATTTTTTGGTTTTCGGAGACAGAATCTTGCTATATAGTCAAACTGGCCTTAGCTTGCTGTAGTGCTCTCGCCTCAACCTCCTCAGAGCTGGAATTTAAGGCGTGCACCACCACACTCAGCAAAGCTGGAGATTTTACAGGGAAAAAATTGGTCGTGGTTTTATTTGGATTTCCTCAGCCTGAGGAACTAAGTAGGGGGGGCTGTACCTCCCTTTTGTAGGGGCTGGGGTGCATTTCCTGTAGCCTGAGGAAGTTCATTGCAGTTAATTTCATCAGAACCCAGAAGCTCAACAGGCAGATACCTACCTGCCCCAGTGGGGAACGCTGCGTCTGTATTTATAGCCACCAGAGGCGAGCGCTCCAAGGGGCCTTTCGGGGTCAGCCATGCACTCTCAGTGTGGCTGAGGTTTCCCAGGGGAGTTTCGGGAACTGCGCCAGCTGTCGCTGCAGGCATGTCGGGCTTCAGCCCGACTCATGGACACCTCAGACTCTTACGTGGCTGGGATTGCAGCTGTGCCACGTGCCCATGTAAGGACCTGAGGGACCGCAAGCCCTGCTCAGGTGGATCACACAGCTCCCGGCCATCCTAGGCCCAGTATCTTAAAAAAAACCAAACAAACAAAACAAACAAACAAACACTAAAGGAGAGCTTAAAATAAGGCTATTTGAAGGTTAAGAGAGAAGAGAGAGACAACAGACAGCTACTGCAGACAAGTGGGGGAGTATTCAAAAGTAAAATACTCAGTTTTTAGTTCTTTAAGACAAGGTCTCACTATGTAGCTCATGTTGGCCTTAAACTCACTATGTTGCTCAAGATGACCCCGAACGTGCAGTGATCGTCTTGCCTCAGCCTCCTGAGAGCCGAGATTACAAGGGTGCACTGCCACACCTGTGCATGCTGCATGCTGAGCGTCTCACATCTGTTTCAGCATGTACAGTGGTGCCTTAGTTCATAGCTTAATTCCTTCCGGTTCTGGGAAGAGGGCGTGCCCTCCTGTGAGTGCTGGAGAGATGACAGTGTTGTGTTTGTGCTAGGCAGCCGGCCAGGGTCATGTTCCTCACCCAATGTGAAGTTCACAAACCTGGTATCACTGTGCAGTAATTGGTTTGTTTGACTTACACTGACACACATTTAAATAATTCAGATGAAAAACTTACAATTCAAAACAAAATAAATGCTATGGCACATTTTCTAAAGGCATCTATTTTTGTTTCTCAGATGGGCCCCGGGCTTTTGCATTCTTAATGCATTTCTAAGGTGATGCTGATTCTCACATCTGAGGCCTCTTGCTTGTTATATTCATAGTCTTAATTTTTTGTTTCTACCTTATGTATCCACTGCCATCAGTTAACCCTTTGTTTAATCCAGGCATCGCTGGCTTGCCTCCTTAGGTACTTTATGAAGCTGAGTAGTGAATGGACACAGACTGTCTTTATTATTCCAGTTCTTCTGTCTCTTGCTGTATTCTGGCTGAGACTTCTGTACTTTTAACCTGGTTCAGTAATAACATCCTGGGGCTATTTGTCAAAGAAAAAGTTCAAATCATAACAGAAGAAATTACAAGTAAGGAATATAAGTCAGAGTTGATGCAGGATGTCTATTCTGAAGATAACTAACTGAACATAGAATATTCACAGTAGTGTTTTAAAATAAAAGCAATCACAAGACCTTGCAAATGTAAAATTTATGAGTAAATTCCAGTTTCTAAATTTATAACCATCTGTTTTCTTGTTATGTGGGCTTATTAATTGCTTTTAAATTAATTACTGTCCAGAGAAACAAATTTTATATGCACATGGTCACACACAATTAGGGATTTTGAGATATAGACCATCAATAGCAGTTCCCTAAATGCCATTTATTTCTTTCCTTTCACCAATCACTTCTTTCTTGTAGACATTTTATGGTATGGATGAATAATTTAAAAAGCCACAGTTTATAAAATGGTAAAGAATCTTCTATGTTAAGATTATATTATGCCAGGTACACTTTTTCAGTTCTATTTATTATTTCAAATCCCTTCTGTAAATATCCATTGCGGCACAAGAAATACATATTGGTAACATGGTAAGCATGTACTACTTAAAATACATATTCAAGTATACATTCATGATCACTTTTTTTAGCCTTGACTGTTCTTACTTGGGAACTTTCCTTACTTGGGAATGCACATGCAGATATAAGGTATATCATATTCAAAACGATTATATAATGTTTCTAAAATGCTGAAATATATTTAGAAACTTGCTTTACATACATGATACATTTTTTGTATTCCAAAAAGAAGAAAACTATCTCCTACTAGGTTTTTCAGAGCTGACCTAACAGTGTGATACTCACAAAATACACACATAACTGTTTTATTTTTGGTCTAAGTGATCTGAGATCCTTTGAAAAAAATTCAAAACACCTTCTATTTACAGTATAAATTTCAATTTAATGATATTACTTATTTTGTAAAATGTTGATCTTGATTCACATGCATCTTTCCTCAGTGATATTTATATTTTTAACGTAAAGAAAAATGGGGAATAGACTTCTTCTTTCATATTTTGCTTTGGGGAAAATAATACCACTTTCCTCCTTTCTCTACTTGGTCCCAACATTTTTCATAGTTGAAATAATTTAGAGGTAACTTCCTGCACCTTCATGTGCACACATTATGCCTTGCCAAACCATAAACATATTAGAGTTCCATCCACTTATTTTAGACAACCTGCAATATTGAATAGTAAAACTACTCCAGTAGCTTTTATTTCCCTTCTGTGTTATCACTCACACTTTGATGGGCTTTTGCTGTTCCTAGATATCCGTGGAATACAGGAATTTTTGGACAAAGTGTCTCAGCAGGGAATGGACGTTGCACTTCAAAAAGTAGAAAACAACATCAATAAAATGATCACTACTCTCTTTGATACCATGAGAATAGAGGAATTGAATCGCTATCGAGACACTCTTAGGCGAGCCATCCTGATTATGAATCCTGCCACAGCCAAGTCCTTCATTAGTGAGGTAAGTAATCATTGTCATGGGGCGGAGGTAGGGCGCAAACTCTACTTCAGAGCAGACCCCAGGGAGATGCATCTGAAGAGCAGAGTGAGGGAATTAACTCTGCAGCTCTTATGAGCACTAATGGAGGCAGCACAGGGAATTCCTGCTCATCTCATTTACCCCATACTGTCCAGTTAATTGCTGAGAAAGTTTGTATTTAATATATATTTAGAGATGTAGCCAAGCAATTTTAAGAATTCTTGTGGGATTTAAATGTGTTACTGACCGGAATGAATCTAGAGAGTTCAAAACCTAACCCACAAATATACAGTTAGCTTGTCTTAGTTACTTTTCTCTTGTTGAGACAAAATACCGGACACCCAGAGTTAAAGGGGGAAAGGTTTATTTGGCTCACAGTTTGTAGAGCTTTCGTCCATAATTGGCTGGCTCCAAGGGCAGAGTGGCACATGGCAGAGGGCCATCACAGAGGAGAACAGTCGAGGGACCCACAAGACACCAAAAGTAACAAGGGGAGGAGACGACTCCTGCTGTCCCTTATCCTGTATGCAGGCTACCCGCCCTAGCACAGGTGCAGCACTCACACTCTTAACCCGAGCCAGACCATTGCCAGACCAACCAGGACTGATTTACTAGTTACACACACTTAATCCCAATGTCACACTCTAGATTCAACCACCTCTAAAAAACCCTTGGATCCACATGAAGCTTTAGCGAGACATCTGGATGCAAATCAGAACACAACTGATCCTTAAATTGCTGTTGCAAGTTAAAATTTTAATTCTAAGAAAATATTTACTTGAATTCATCTATGATTGCTTAACAATGATGATTATTACAAACACATTCAGTGAATTTACTTCTGCTCTCTCAGTAGAAAGACAAGTGATTAACAGTGTTTGAACTCTGCAAAATGATGAGCACTGCACAATTTATGATGCTGCATACTCAATTTTTTTATTTTAGTGTTAATTTGTTTAGCAGGTCTCAAACTTCATGAAATACAGGTAAAACTTTCTGTTGATTGTTACAACATCACTATATTCTAACATGCTTATGGTTGCCTTGCAGATAGTTATAAATGCATTTGCACTTTGTTTCATCTTTTTAATTTTGAACAGTAATAGAACTAGTGATGACATACCACGCTTTCATATAGTGCTTTTAAATTTGGTGACTTTTTTTGGTTAGTACTTTTTTCTTTACCATGCTACCATGCTTTCACTGACTTATAAACTGTAGCTTCCAAATTAAAAAATATATTAGAAGTTCTTTGACAGTCTATAATATAATTTATATTAGGATCTTGAAGCAGAATACAGGTCACTAAAAAGAGAAAAGCAGTGATGTTCACTTATGGGACTTTGACTTTTTAAGTGCAGCAAATGACTTAGAGAATCCCACTAGACGAGTAGGTTCTTTGGCTTACAGATGGTGGTCTTCTCCATATGTCTCAGGCACAGCATCTTCCCTCCGCATGTGTATGTGTCCAGATTTCTGCCTTTCATGGAACCAATTAATTTGGATCTGGCTCAACCTAATGAGCTCATTTAAACTTGATTACATCTGTAAAGACCTTCTCTTTTAAAGTTACCACAGATACCACTAATGGTTATGAGCTAACCTAGTAGACTGGTAGATGTGACAATTCATGTAAAATGTAAACTAGCAGTGTACTACCCAGATGGTAATTTCTCTGTTTTAATAATTATATTACTTAGTCTCTTCTTACCACTTGTACTTTCTTTTCAGAGACTGTAGTAAGCAATGAATTAATTTAACTCTCATACAAAACCTTTGAGTTGGTGTTATCATCATCCTTGTTTCACAGATAAAGAAACTGAGGCACATAGAGATTAAGTGATGTATCAATATGACCTGCCTAGGAAGAGGTTGGTCTGAGGTTGAATACAAGAAGTCTCTTCTAGAGTCAGTTCTCCACCATGATTTCCCAGGGTGATGAAAAGTACATTACTGGAGTCCAGGAGAAGGGTCAAGACTAGTGATGTCATTTTGTCTATTTGCTTTCTTTTAAATAAACATTTACTTACTATCCAGTTTATCCTAGCTCCTGTCCAGTAATACAATGATAGTGAAGATCAATATCTCTTTTTACATTTTCAGTCTGGTAATGAGAAAGGAAACAGAACGGATTGGCTTTATAGGATGCCATCTTGTCAGAACACACACAAATCTACCCCAAGCTACACGCATCAAACACTGTGAGTCTGGCTGCAGGGATAAAGTGTCTAATTGTGGAAGTGTCACGGGAGAAGCTTTAAATAGATGATTAGTGTCCTGAAGGTGTCCTTAAGTTGAGCATTGAAGGGCTTATGGAAGTGAATCAGGCAGAGAAAGGACAAGAGGACATTCTAAGGTACAGGAAAACCACAAACAGCAGCACAGAGGCAGTGGATGGAACAAGATTGCAATGCGTGAGTGAATCCTGGAGGGAGCCTCATGTATTGAGTACTCTATTGAGAAATAATGAAAGTAAGGACTGATTGTGGGTAATTTTTAAGCTAGAGCAAACTGAGCCTTTTTATACAGGGCTTAAGTTAGAAACCAGTGAGATGGCCAAATTGGAGAATGGAGAGAGACTGCTGATGAGATAGGGTGCCAGAAGGGGGGATTCATGACACCCTTCTGGAGAAATGCTACCTATGGCAAATAACCTAACACTGCTGTTTCAAAGACGAATAAATCAGTTCAGAATTTGTTAAAGGAATTTATTTTATTATCTTTGCATTTCTCATAATTCATTTCAGCCAATATGATTCTGACTTCAATTCTCATTTTGAGCTCTGTGCTTGACTGCGAACCTAGATACTTGTAATGATCTGTGACTTCATCTTTGTTTCCATAGTGTCTATGTTAGTGATTTTTCCTGAGAAGCTTCTCTTTCTCTCCATGTACCATATTTTTGTTTCCAGTAACATCTTTCAGAATCACTCATTTGTGTCTCCTAACAAGTTTATTCCACAAGCTGAGTTCTCAAGCACTACTGTAGAAACCGCTCCTAGACCTATGCTAATCTAGCTACACAGTTCTTTGACCTGCCTGGTGCTTCCTGTTTCTCAGTAACTGTTCTTACAGCCCAGGCCTGCTCCTGGTCTTTCCTGGGCTGTAGGCATGCGTCCCTTGCTTGGGAAGGGACTGACCCTGTCAATGCCGGATGCAGTTCAGACAAATGGCAGGCAGCATTAAATTCATGAGAATGCTCCGAAGTCCTGGAGACAACGAAGAGGAATAGCGCTGGCCCAGAGCATCACTCTCTGTGGTGGTGGGGCAGGCCTCCAGCTAAACAGGGAAGTGTGCAGCTGTCGTAGTGATGGGTAAACGGTCTTCCTGGAATCCCGTAGGAGAACCAGCTCTGTAGAGAAGTTGACCAAAGCCAAAAAAGTTTTCACAGGAGTTCTTTTAACCAGAAAAAATGAATAAAGATCTAGTTTCCTTCTAATTTTTGGAAAGCCTTAATTCAGACTGTGAGTACAGTATGTAGACAGAGGTTAAAAAATTAACTTCTGTTGAAGGTTTGATGATTGAAAGTAAGACTTCTTTGGTCTCTCTCTACCTCTAATAGCTCTCTATAGAAGACATTGCATATTTTTATTTAAGCTATATTTACATTTAGAATAGACTGTGCATTCACATAATTTAATATTTAAAAGGTTTAAAATAACTAACTTTCTGCTACTGTTCCTCAAGCACTTGCTTTTTACTCATGAGGTAGATAATGTGTCTAGTATAGAATTTCAGGCACACATACTTTTTAGTCTTTCTTATAGAAAGAGTGGTATGCCACCTATAAATTCTCTTTCTGGATTTGTTTATGAGAACCATCTAGAAGAGTACTTTATTGAAATACATTAATGTTTACTCATAATTTTAGAGGTTATATAACATTCTGTTGATAGAGTAAGTTACTCTTCTTTATTTTTTCTATTTTTACTTTGGTGACTATAATTGGTTGATATGTTATTTTATTTCCTTCCTTATAACTTTCTTGTATGATGGATGAAATTTTAGTTAATTTATTTCAGTCACATTCATACCTTCTCACAAGTCTTAGCACAGTTTCAGATAACATTAAATAATACCACTATGTTTCATTACTGAATCACCTAACATAAACTGTATAAAATTCAAAACAGTTCTGCCTCTTTTTCCAGCAACTTCTGCAACCCAGTTTTAGTATAGAATGTGTTGGAAGCATATACCTCTTATTTTGCGACCATAAATAGATTGTTCAAAAATTGGACTCTATATGATGAAAATGTGTAGATATTCTTATACTTCCATCAATACATTTTTCATAGCGCAAGCTAGTATTTTTACATGATGATGCTGAATTTTTGTCACTCAGCGTCAAGGTTTTCAGTGGAGTTACTTTCTTACTTTTCTTACTTTTTCTTCATCTTGTATTTGTGGACTGCTCAAATTCTAAATTAGTATTTTTTTTATTTTAAAGGGAATAACACAAGAGAGGGAAGAACAGAGCAGATCAGAATAGGACAACATAGGCAACACAGTACTTTACATTAAAACAACCAGACATTAACAGTAGCTATCACAATATCTCTTTCTCTGCTATAGTTGAGCATAGTTTCAAATACAATAATATCAAACATAACAGACTAGTATAAAACCATTCAAAAAGTGAAAGAATTACAGGGCATTCTGAACTGAATAACAGAGAATGATCAATGGGTACTATAATATCTCATTTTTGATAAAAAATTTTGTTTATACTATCACACATATTCAAATCCCAATAAGACACAATGTGATAGATAGAACGAATGGTAGTAGAAGAATAGAAGTATGGTAGGACTTCTAAGAAGGATGATATTAAATCAGCAATTGAATCTGTTTCCTGACTGATGCCTTCCTTCCCAGGGTCCTATTTTCCTGGTCTTTTTCTAGTACATTCTAGTAGGTCTGTGATGGAGATCACTATAAAGTAGCCTTGAGCAGGATTTAAAATTAACCAATTGGCTTTCTATGTTTATTTGTGAGTCTGTCCCAGGCCTGGACCGCTTGGGTGGAGATGGGCAGCAGATTCATAATAAGTGAACTTCTATGAGTCACTGGTCTCGGCAGAGGCCTGTAGTGGCCTTAAATGCCAGTGATTCCTCAAAGGACAAGACAAAGCCACAGCTGAGGATGCCTGGCTCCAGTCCCAATTCACTAGATAAAGACTGTAACTGCAGGCATCTCACTCTTGTGGTAAAGGTCAGCTTAGAGATAAAGGTAAGTTTTACTTGGAAAAGTCCTTGAACTGACTCCCAAGGTCTTGCTCAGTTTTCTGCACTTTCTACTCTAAACCCTTCCCTTGTTTTAAAACCAAATAAATATGGGACACCAGAGAAGTTCTTTGTCTAAGCCCCCAGAGAATCTCAAATTCTGATAGAGGGTTTTGATGCTTCTGGAGTCCTAAAATAATACCACTTGTATCTATTTTTAAAGCCTTCATCGTCCACTTGTTTGGGAGGTTGTAGCGTTAATCAGTCTGTGGTAGGTCTGACCCACACACTTCCTAGATTACTTCGTTTCTTGGTTGCAAATTTTTCTGGGAAATATATCCAAGTTATTTGTCAAGAAATACTGTGTAGAAGGTAGAGTTTATCCTTCTTTTTACTTATGCAGATATATTTATTCTAACTTCATCCTTGATGAATAATTTGGCTAATTACAAATTCCTAGATTAAAATGCCTTTATCTCAGAACATTGATGGCATCAATTTATTGCATTCTGGCTCTCACTACTTATATTGAGCAGATGGGACATTTTAATTTTCCTGGAAATAATGCTAGATTTTCATGCAGTATTCTGTGTTGTCTTTGCTCTGGAATAATAATGCCAGCATTAACTTTTCCTGTTAACTTCCCAAAAGTCCACCTGTAGTAGCCTATTTTTTGAAGATAATCATACAATTCTAAACTATATTTTTCTTGCATAATAATGATATAATTTTGAGATATTTTTCACATAACATTGTATGAGAAGGCCCTGTGAGAGTCAGCATACACTTACATGCAATCTCCTAATTTACTAATTCCATATTTACAAGTTTGCCTACTCACTAAAATTTGTTTGTAACTCAAAAATAAATATCTGAGGTGCTTTCATGGTCACCTGGTTGTGGAGATGCAAAAATGCACCATCTTCAATAGATCATATTCCCAGTCAAGGTCAAACAAAGCCACTCTCTTCATTGTTGTTTTAGCTCTTCTACTTTATACAAATGTTCTTTTCACAATTTATTTATTGCTGTTTTCAAACTTCCCTGATGCTTTCTTTCAGTGTTTGCTGTTAGAACTGTTGGCCCTAACACAGTGCTAAAAGCTCTCCATTCCCTGAACACTAGGAAGCTTTGATGTGCCTCACAGAGAAAAGAGCTGTGTTAGTTAGATAAGTGTGACTTACTCAACTTACAATAGTTTTGGCCATAAGGCAAAGCTAGAGAAGCAACACTATATAATAAGATGTTTTTAAATAGATATATGTTCAGAGGCTTATAGGCACCAGATCCTGTGTATCACCTCTGAGAAACACTATTTATTGATTCTGAGTCATGTAAATTTCATAGAACATAATTACAGAGAATGTGTCCTCTCACACTTTGCACCAACTCCCTCATTCCTCCATCTTTCTGCTTGGTATTTCTCGGTTGTAGACTTCTGGGACTTGGCAAGATGGTGGTTTCAGAGCTCTGCCCCTGTCCCTTATGATGGCTTCTAGAGCCATGCTTAGTCAAGTATTGCTGCTCCCTCTGATTTTTTTTCAATAACTTATTTAAAAACACTTTTACAATGGCTTCTTTATTTTTTCTCATGGTCATTGGATCACATGCCTATTCAACTTGTGTATTTTAATGGGACTGATTGAGAGAAGGGTGATCCCTTTTAATTCTTTCCAAATGGTAGTTACAAAATATATTCTTAAAAAGATTTTCAAACATTAAAATTAATAAAACAAGAAATCATTAAAAAACTTTTACCTTTTAAGAAATTACATCAAATCATGACAGTTCTTAATTAGAAATTACCTTATGGCCTGGTGTGGTGGTGCATGCCTGTAATTCTAGCATTTGGGAGGCAAGAAGATTGCCAGGAGTTCGAGGGCCTCCTGAGCTGCCATAAGCCTGGTCAATGCCAGCCTGCACTATGTTGTGAGACCCTACTGCAATAAATAAATAAATGCATACAATGCAATACATAACATTTTGACCAATTCTAAATTTATTATTTGAGAAAATTAAAGACTTCTTTGAACCTAATTAATGAATGTTATATTCTAACTCCCTTTAGCAATGTTCAGTACCTCTAGTGCTGATAGTAGATGGAGTTTGAAACAGATAAAATAAATTTCCAGATGTCAGAGTGGAACATGGTTGTCACTTCTGAAGAGATGTATTGGTAGAAATGACTTGCCATGGGTTACCTGATAGATAGCAAGGAAAACGAAGTCAGAAAGACATGGGTGCATTGGAATAATACGAAAGAGCAAGGAAAGGTTAGGGTGAGGTCAGATAGACAAATACATTCAGTAAATTTCTAAGACAGAGGCAGAGGAGAGAAATTACAGTCAAAGAGGGAAATAGCAAAAATCCCAATTCCCTGCTTCCTACACTTTATGAGTTACTAAAATCCTCAAGGGATATATTAACTTAAAAGTCAAAAGAATGAGTTTCTAAAAAGAACTTGCTGACTTATTATTGTCATTTAATTGCTAAGGGAAAATATAGGCATATCAGTTCTGTTTGCATCTTTTTTTTCCCTTTCCCCAGAGCAATTATGTGGCATTGAGTTAATTATGTTTCCTTTGAAGCTTTAGAACCGTAGTGCATTAAATGTCTGCTGTTAGTGCCGCACCTCTCAGTCAAGTTTCAACGCTTGAAGAAAAATACTGCAGTTAGGAGAGCTGAGTAAGTCATCCTATTGTGATACGGGCAGACATAGCTACTGTCACAGTGCAATGATAGGTGTCCTTGATGATGGTGAAATGAGAGCTCACATGGTTTGATTTAGGTGTAAATTAGAAAGACAGTTTAAGAAGCAAGTTTTATGCAGGAATAATATTTCATTGGTTGTTGTGTAAGATATATTTTTTCTAGAAAAAATACAAAAGTCTCGTATAAATTTGGAGAGACTAAGTGAAGATCTTCAGTGTTTGCTTTTGATAAGAAATCTCAATTCTCTGAAAATAGAGAGATTTATTATTTATATGAAATGAATATAATTTCCAGTTTACATTCTCCTCAGTTTTTCAGGAAGGAACTCTACCGTTACCCAAGATGCTTTTACTTCACAATAAGAAAATTGTAAAATATCTTATTCCTTAATCCTATTTTAAGAAATAGTTTTCATTCTATTATCCTGTATCCTTTGTTCATGAAAGAAAAAAGTTTAATCCTGCTAAACAACAGCAAGGCAAAGTTATTTACTTCAAATGTGGAAGCAGCTACCTATATAAAAGCTTCTGGGAAGATTTAGGAAACAAGTGAAGATAACAACTTACCACAGACATAAAAAGTTTCTCAATCATTCAAAAAGGTGCCAGTATACTCAAATTATGATTACATTAATTTAATAGTTGTTTAAATCATACATTTTTCCAACAAATAATTATTTTGAATATATATAGCATTGTACAGTTTCAAAGATGAATCTATTATAATCATATTTTTAAAGAAACATACAAGAATAAGTTTTCCCAAAATGTACCCCTTTGCATGAAAGTCTGTAATTACCATGTCAAAGATGGTTGCTGCTATATATATATTTTAAAATTTTATTTTTATTAACACATGTTTGCAGTACATACTAATTACTTTCTTCATGGGGTATTGGTTCATGTGGGTAACGTGTCTTAATTCTTTTCTTCATCTCCTCCCACTCATCTCCCTCCTATTTTTTTGAGAGATCTATCTCCTTGTTTCCTATTATCTTTTATTTGGCTTTTTAACTTATTTATGCTTTGGATTTCTTGTATAAGAGAAGTCATATGGTGTGATGTTTAAACTTGCATATCTGATTTATTTCACTTAATATTATGGTTTTAAAGTGTATCTGTTTTCCTAAGTTTAAACAAAGCTGGTCAGAAGTTTACACACACACACGCACACACACACACACACACACACACATACACAGATAGCCTGTTTAACAAACAGTGCTGGAAAAAGCTGGCTACCTACATATAGAAGTTTAAATCCATATATCTCACCATTTGAAATCAAAATATGTCAATGATCTAAATGTTAAGAGTGAAATAGTTTCCTGGAAGATAAAACAGGTAAAATTCTTGGAGACATGTATTATTGTGGCTTGTGTCTAGAGGTCCCCCAAAAGCTTCATGCCGTCTTAGGTGGGGTTTTTCAGAGGTGGCTGGATGTAGAGTATGTGATGCTGAGATGAAGGATGTGTGATTAGTAAGTTAGTACACTGGTGATTTGGCATAGCTCAGGGTGTAGACAAGGGGAAGGCCCAGCCTGGGTGTGAGTGCTGCCTTCCTTAAGGGCTTAGACCATGGATAGAATATAAGGGGCAGGAAGAAGGTTGTTGTTATCACTTGGTGCTCCTTTGCTCCTTCACTGCTTTGCTGCCTTCTGCCTGCCATGAACTCTTTCTTCTCTGTGATGCCCATCTACCATACCAGCCTGCCTTGGACCCAGCTAACTGTAACTTGAAGCTCTACAAAATGTGAGCTGTAATAAAGCTGTCTTTTTTTATTTAACTTTGGGTGTTCGGTATTTTGTCTCAGCAGTGAGAACGCTGAATAAGATATAGATGTGCACAAGAACCTTCTGAAAACAACCCTAATTGCACAAGAAATAAAATTAAGATAAAAGATGTTATTATATCAAGTTAAAATGATTCTGCTATACATTTAAAAATAAAATTTTTCATTAAAGCACACACACACACATAAAGAGAGTGAGAGGATGTAAGCTTTAAATTTAAGAAATCTCTGTATGACCAGAATCCAGCACATAAGTCGAACTCTCAAATTTTGCAGCCCCATGTCCGCATTCTGTCACCCTTAAATGCCTTCAGAATTTCATTCACAATATAGTCATTGCGATAGCCCTTTAAGCTGTGTCTGCGTGGAACTGTGCAGTGTGTGCTGTTTTACCTGCTCCTTTCTGCTCAGTATTATTTCTCTTGAGATTTACCCATGTTGAAACATACAAAGTGTGAACATAAAGCTAAGGGAGTAATTACATTTTTAAAAAATGTATTGCAATAAAAGCTACATTGCCATTCATCTCCCTTCCAGTTTCAAGCATATTTACCTCATTGTTCTTGCCACCTTTGTACATTTGTGTGTGGTGATGGGGATTGAACTCGGGGCCTTGTGCATGTTAGGCAAGCACTTTACCACTGAGCTACGTCTTCAACCCTGTCTTTGCCACTTTTGAAGCAGTGTTGGACATCTTCTTTTCTGAATGTCTCCAGTTGCACTGTTGTAGCCAACTCTTTGTGTTGTGCTGATTTAAAGCATTTAATTTTATGTTCATTTTGGCCTTGTGGAAGATCCAGAAGTCATGGATAGTAGATCTGCAGACAAGGACGATGAGGACATATCATAATGTTCTGACTGATAGAAATTTCTGTAAACATTTCAAATTAATCCAGGATGTTGAGGCAGCCATGAGAATTCAACTGAATACACACGAAAGAGGACTTCCAGAACCGCTTCAGAAGTGTCAAGAATGGTGGGATAGGTGTGTGTGAAGGGAAGGGCAGTGTTCTGAGTTGTGTATTTTTACTGCAACACTCTTTCATGATCAACTTTGTATTAGAAAACTTGACTCATTTTTATCAATTTTAATAATATGAAGCAAATTATGTTAGGAGGAAATTAAGGATGGTGGTGATTACCTGGAATAAGTATGTTGATTAACTGGAATAGGAATCTTTTCATGAGCTCATGATCACAAACATTAAGGACCCTGTAGTTAAAGCTATATCTGTAGTAAAAGCTATAGCTCACTCTTAGTATCTGGTGGTTATAGGGGACCAAGTAAGAGCTAGTAATCAGGCACCCAAAAAAGTCAGCCACTTTTTAAATTAACTATTAACAGACACTGATTCATTCCTGACTTAATTTACATTTTCCTCTATCACAATTTTCAATTATAATCAAACCACTCTCAAATCTAAATTTTCACTTTAACCCAGGAGTCTTGTTGAACTTGAAAAATAGCTCTGTTTCTAGCCAATCCACAGCTGTGGAATTTCTTTCAATGAAAATTTCTCCAATTTACTTTACTCTTCATTTGACCAAAATTGTGTATGACAGGCCTGGCTTCTGTTAATGAGGCCTGAACTTGCTCTGGGTTTTGCTTTTCTGATCAGAATTACATTTAGCTCGAGCTCAGCAGGTTGCCCTGACCATGGACACTGAGCCAGGGAGAGTGTTAAGAAGGGTCCAAACTTCTCAGGAAGACAGACCCAAGCCACCTCTCCTGTGACTACTGACACTGCTGGACAGGTTGGTATGAATTTCTCCTAATAGTCTCATGTAATTAACAAATTTTACCTTTGTAGAATCTATTATATTAGTTTCTCTTTTCTTTGAAGTTTTTAAATGTGTCCAACATTTTCATTCCACTTTATTTGTTGAAACAAACAAGAAAATATCTGTAATTTAAATATAAAGTTACTTTTGTTTCAACCTTTAAGACAAAAAATTTAAGTCCATTTTTAATCCATTTTTCACATTTTTGTTCATTGAAACACTATCACCATTTTGTGAAAGTCAATTTAGGAAGACAGTATTAAATGATATATAATTCTATACGCTAAGGAATAAAGACTTATAAGTAATGGAATAACTGTAAAATTTGCAAAATAATAAAGCCATAAGAAAAGAAATGTTTAAGGTACTACCAAAAAAACTGAAAATAATTAAAGTTGCTATCTAAAATCAAAACAGCAGCTGAATATAGTGGCATGTGTCTGTAATTCCATGAGTTTGAGGCCAAGATGGGTGTTCTGGCTTGTGTATAGATGTCCCCTCTCCCCAAAACCTCATGTGGTCACAGGTGGGACTTTTTGGAGGTGACTGGATCTAGGGTGTGTGATGCTGGGACTAAGGGTGCCCCACCGTGGATAGGAGTGCTGCCTGCCCTAAGGACAGGTCACCTGGATGGAATGTAAGGGACATAAAGAAGGTTGCTGCAGTCATTTGTACAGAAAAAACTGACAAACGAATTAGTTTGAGTGAACCTGATGGTAAATGTAAAGGTTGAAATTTGGCGTTATTTGTCTATTTTTGTGAAGGCACCAGTCCGGGAAGGCAAGAATGTGCCTGTGCGTAAGGGTATTCTCTGTAGTATGTAAGCCAGAATTCACCAGCACTTGTTCTACCAAGGTTGTTATCAACTTGTAAAGCCAAGAAAATGGTGATGGCATGAATTCTAAGCACTACAGAGATGGGTTTTTGCAAATAAGTAAATTAGAAAGTTAATCTGTATGTTGGTTTCTAGTACATTTGCTTAGTACTTAAATAAATATAGGCTATAAGTCTTGTCATTTCCATCTTCAGGCAGAACCACACTACACTCTGGCCTGCTCTTCCAGGCATTCATGGCAAATGGAACTTGGTAGACTGTAGAGTCCAAACCCACTTGCCAGCCTGGTTTATTGTGACTCAGTCTCCTCATGCTTGATCAATTCTTTAACGCTTACTTAAAAAAAGTCAATATGGTGGTGCCTTGGTTTATGAACTTAATTTGTTTTATGATTCTGGAGAAAATGGCTGCATTTGTGTTGGTGCCGGGAGGATGGCTGTGTTTGTATTTGTCACCAGATGCAGAATTTGCAAAACCCTTTTGTTTGCAAACTGAATCATTTGCAAACAGAGGCATTCATGAACAGAGTATTATTACATTTTAGATGAGTGAAAGAATAGAGTATAAGGTGTCACCAACCTGTGAAACTTTGTTGAAGAAACATCTAGTCCTATATGAT
Organism: Dolichotis patagonum; assembly: GCA_004027295.1. Lineage (NCBI taxonomy): Eukaryota > Metazoa > Chordata > Mammalia > Rodentia > Caviidae > Dolichotis > Dolichotis patagonum. The sequence goes on along the minus strand of PVJX010025003.1, from coordinate 9,677 downwards.
TCTATTCAAACTTTTTCATTGTACTGCAAACAGATAAGCAGGAAGTCAACTGCCTGTATAGAAAACACAGTATTGATTTTTCTAGTAAGTTTAAAAAAAGCTGTAGCATGAAGAATAAATGACTCAATTTATAACTTAACAACTCTAAAATTACATGAACATGTAGATCCATCAATTTAAAATATTGCTTACTTTACATAGGTATTTTATTTAATAGGGCAGTATGTTAGTTTTCAATGTAAATAACAATCAGAGAGACTCCTCAACAAATAACATTTATTTGTGAACAGAATATTTTTCCAATGGGAATATGCATACCATACTACACTGAATGTGTTCAAAGAGATTGAGGCTGGGGAAGTTTTAAAAGACATAAATGAGAAAGATTATGCATGTCAAAATAATCTGGGACCTCAGAGATAATAACGGAGGTGGTGCTGTGCCAGGCTGAGGTTGAGCAGGCATTTCCTGGGCAGATAGCCCTGGAGAAAGAATTGTGTGGGTTGCAGTGGCTTTTGTTCAGCGTTGTGGGTTTGGCAGAATCTTTTACAGTGGTTACTATCAGGCAGTAATGTGTGAGAATCCTTCCTTCATAATAAGCTTCTGGCTTCTCTTAGACACAAGCAGTTCCATTTTGATTCTGACAGTGCTCAGAGAATCAATACTTGAACCTTAGAATTTGGATTTAAAAGAGCGTGGCAGCAGGGCATGCTTTTATGAATGGAGAGGAGCAGTGTAGATGCTGCTGGGATGGGAAATGTATAAGATAAGAATGCGTAGCACAAGGGACATAGACTACATGAATAGAGTTCTACAAAAGAAAGAAGGTCACAGCAAATTAGCAGGTTAAACAAGTCCTTGGGACATGAAGAAAGAGCCAGATCACAACGGCAGCCTGGAAGTGGGACCTGGGTCAGTTACTGCATGGCTGGCTGCACATCAGTGAGGTCATATGTCTCAAAAATCACTCATCTTTGCTTTCTTCATCTATGAAATAAAGTAAATCCTGAGTCACAGAGTTATTTTTCAGGCCAAATTTGAAAGTTGTTAGAATACTGTTTGTATTTTTTAAGAATTTAACAAATTCTCCAATGCTCTGAAAGTTTGGAGTAAGGTAAAGAAGACACTAGAGATGATGTTTAAATTAATATACTTAACATTTGTGTATGTGAAATAGGACATAGACAATAGATGATACAACCTATGTTTCAAGTCTAGGTTCTAGACTTGAAACATGCAAGGGTTATTTGAAGATAATTGCATGAGGCAATTTGAGTCATAAATTTGCTATTCTGCAGCATATGGAATGATACACCCATTGGATTTTTGGAAATGAATAAAAGAAGTTCAAAAACCAGTCACTGTATTTGGCAATGAGATGATAACTTGCTATCTTTGAAAAACTATTTTCACTAAAATAATGTGATAAAAGAACAGATTGTAAGTAATGCATGGTTAGAAAATAAAGACAATAAAAGCAAATAGTTTTTGAGTTTGAAACAAAAAGGAGAGTTAAATGTTAATTTATCTGGAGAGCAAATAAATTTATTTGAAAAGGAAGATGTGTTCTAAAGATAGGATTGGGCAGAAGGGGAAAAATTGAAGATGTCAATGACAAAAATGAACAATTACAGAATAATTTTGCCATATTTGAGTGAAGTGTGGCAGAAGAAAGGATGGATAAACATAAAAGAGAATGTTGGAGGTAAAATGAAAGGCTAAATTAGGACAGGCATTTATTATAGGAAAATTAGGAAATAATATATAAATTCCTATATAAATTAGGAAAGGTATTTATTATAGAATTAGTGGATTCTGTTTTCCATAATTTATGAGTAGACTGTATGCAAAGCCAAGGGGGAAAATGAAGAAGAGAAGTACGGTTTTCATAGTAAACAGACTAACAGAAGGATCAAACCATGTGGGGCCCACATGTCGGCTGCAGGAAAGATTAACTGGAAAAGATTTCCGTCAAGAAACCTACTTACTACTGTGAGTTACAGACTAGTGCTCCTGGATAGCTTATGAAATTTCACCCTTTCTCAAATAATTCTTTGCTGTCTGAGTACACGTAATATAACCTTAATTCTTGATAATTTAGTCACAGTCACAACAGAGGTACAGTTTAGCCTAAGTGGAACAGCATCAGCCACAGCCATGCACATAGGAGTCAAAAGTCTACAATGGGCCAAAATGCAGAAGAACCCAGACCCAGACCCATCTCAAGAGGACAGCAGGGCTGGACCAAATGTTCTCCCAGGCCCTTGGAGTCAGGGGTGGCTGGGACGCAAGTGCAGCCGCATGCTGATTTTAGCTGATTATGCAGGGTCCTTAATTGTTCATAATAAACAGGAAGGGAACCTAAGCATTTTCAGTTCAATAATGGGGCTGAGTTTAAAGGTGGGGGGTGCAGAAGGCAAGCTTGGCAAGAGAATGTGATGGAGGCTGTGGGAGTAGACAGACAGGAAGTGTATCTCACAGTGTGTTTACACAGATCAGTGGGGATTGGAGAAAGCGATGGATTCGCTCTACCCTAAGTCCTATTGCATAGGTTGGTACTTTAAAAAAATTCACTATTTAGTTGTATCTGTTTTTATTATTGTTAAAAACTAAATTTTATAATGGTTAGTGGAAATTTAATTGTTATTAACTTTTGTGAATCAATTTAAAATGTCGCTTGGAAAGATATCATTGAAAATTTGCTAAGATGAAATACCATTTAAAATTTAGTGTATACAAAATATTTCTGAATTAGTTTTACTCTGATTCTTGCTTTGTTTCATCATAACCTGAAGCATCCTTTGCAGAACACTGATATTGACCTTGAGAATTATGGGAATGCTGCAATTTTTAAAAAGTTGCATAATGGACAATCTTACTATAAAGAAAGGTGCCCAAAGGACTTGTAGGACTGATCTCCATGGGGTGCATCCACCAGGGCTGCCTTCACTGCTTGTGGTTGGATCTTGTCTGGTTGTAAGTGCTCCTTTTTTGGTTCATGGGTATCGGAATAGCACTCTCAATTTAGAGTTGTAAGACATACATCAAATGATCTAATTAGATAATTTTTAAACTCTAAAAACATTTTGTATAGTTGTTTCGCTTCCAGTTTTCTTACACTACATAAAAATAGGAAATATCATCATTAACATGCTTAAATTTATTGTTTATTTTGATTTGTTATTGGTTAGCATCATGACCAACCTATAGTTAAGCTAAATTCTAATTAGGGAATGTTTATCTTGATCATTTTTTTCAGAATACAAATATAGCTTTTCAAATTATTAGCTTTAGCATGAAAAAAACTCCTTGCTTTTCTTGTATTTTGTTTAGAGTTATATAATGGGTCTTGGAGTTTAAAGAAAGCATATTAGTGGGATTAATAGTTCAAAGACAAGCACAAATGTGTTTAACTACGAGCAAATTTTTTCAGCCTCAGCACTACTGATATATTGGACCAGATGATTCTTCGTTGTAGGCAGATGTCTGGTACAACATCTTATGTTTAGGAGCATCCAAGCCTTTACCCACTAGATGCCAGCAGTCACCAAACCTGTTTCTATTCATGCTTAAGGGTGAAAACATGAAAAAACTCAACAATCTCAAACAGTTCCTCTATGTCATGAAATCATGCAATAGATTTCACTTATAAGATTTTGTAGCACAAACTCTCTTTTATAAAGATTTAAAGGGAGTTTGATCTAATATAGATAGACAAAGGATATTTGAAATAAAAAAGAGTTTTGGTTTGTATGCACACAGGGGCTGGGGGTACAAGTATGATAGCTAAGCTAGGCAGAAATAGTATAGGCAGTCAGATAGGCCTAGGCCCTTGAGAGAGTCGGATGAAGATAAAACACATCTCAGCTGTGGCCGAGACACATCTGTTGGAGACAGGGCCACAAAATAAAGATGAGATGCCCAGACCCATCATTTCCTAGAAAAAGTTTTTGTTCTTCTCTTGTCATGTAACTTGATCCCCCATTGGATCACTGTTACCTAAGCAACTATACTTGTATCCTTATTGATTGATCACAGCTGTGAACAATGTCATACCCATGTGGGTATTACTCTATAAAACTTTCCTGTAAAGTGGGGTCCTCACCCATCCACTGGGGATCCCTCCTGCCTCTCAGGTGCAATCAGCTCAATATATATCTTCTCACTCTTAAACTTTATTGTTCCTAGAACTCATTCTTTGATTTTTAGAGAAATGAACTCAACGTATCAGACATCTAACAGGTTTGGGAGACACACTGTTTTCGTATTCTATCTCCTGTATCATATCCTGTAGCACAAGAAGAAAGAGAGAAAGACAGAGGTGAACAGAAAGAGTGGGTTTAAAAATATGTATTCTAACGTGAAGGAATTCTGGAATGACTGGGAATTGTTGGAATTCCAGTAACTCACGAGTCTGACTCTCAGTGAGTGACAAGATCACTAGATTTTGTGAATGTAAACAGAACCACAGTGCTGGTGCTGCTGCAATTTAAGAGGTCCCAAAAGTCTGATCTTCATTTACACTGGGGAGGAAGCAGGTGGCAGTGATGACTCCTCCATTGCTGCGTTGCCCAGGGCAGAGCTACAAAACACAGTAGGATTGGAAATCTGTGTTCCAGAGGGAGCTCACTTGACTAAGCTTCACGACAGTGCCAGTCCAAAGTTGCTACGAGTGTGTGAAATGAACATGCAGCATGGCCTGCAGCTGAACTCGGTATCACTACAAACCACACGTTTCACAAACTTCCAGCGGGAGTAAAGTCACAAAAAGAGACCTGAGATTCTGATAGGTCTATTTTATGCTTTACATTTCTGTCATTGTTTTGATATTGGGAACCTTGGAATGTTTCTTAATTATCCAGCACCTATTCTATCATTTGTTGTTCTTTTTTAAGATAAACTGATGGGTTTGAGAGCAAAGACCACAGAATTAAATCCATCAGCTTAGCACACCTGCCTGACTTTAAGCAGTCTTTGTGCAGGAATTTGTGGAGCTAGTGGACTGTAGAGCACTTGCCTAGCCTGCACGAAACTCTTTTGTTCAACCTCAAAAGTAAAAACCTAAAAACAAAGCAAACAAAACAAAACAAACACTATGTTCAAAATTCAGAAAAGTGGTCCTTAAAAGAGTACAGAAATTTGGTAACAATAAATAAATAAATAAATAAATAAATCACTTTTCATAATGCACTTTTCTACATGTTTGTGAAGTTTAGTAAAAAAGTGAATCTAATTGTATTTCAGATGGTGTCTTACTGCATTTCCTGAGTCACCTACCTGGGGAGATTCATTGTTAAAGGTGATAATAATAAAGGAGTTATTTCCTGGCTGTCTGCACTAGCTGCTTTTGGAACACTAGTGTTTTCTGTGTTATCAGCACAAGGCCCCTGGGGTCCTTCAGACTCACATGTTTTCTTTCTCTTTCCTCGAGGATTCTGGCACTGAGAATCAATGATCCAGCTGCTCTGCCAGTGTCTTGGACACTTGAGCTTCTAATGGGAAAATTGACAGGTCACTCTCACACTGAGATGTTGCCAATATCATGGTCTATTTCCTTCTTAGCACAGCGAAATGTCCCCTCCAACTCAGCAGCGTTCCCAAGCATCCTAACACTAAATCTTACTCCACTGCTTGCTTAGTTGAGTCAAAAGCAGCAGTATATTGTGTTCCTTTGGTTTTGTTTTACTTATTTTATAACTGTTTTAGTGTAACTCCTTTCTCCACAGTGTTTAGCACTGAGACATATGGAGCCTGGTAAGATGTATTTCAGGATAATCTCGCCACTTAGATCCTCCACCAAATCTGGGATATTCTGTTTCCTAGTGAGTGTGCAGTGAGGTTGGAAGCTGTACCATATATGACAGAAAATGGGTGGATCTAACTAAGGTATCTAAGTGTGAGGTCCAAAATGTACATGCAGATTCTCTCACAATTAAGATCCTAAAACAAATAGATTCTGTCTTTCTACCAGGACAGTTGTTCAGACATAAAACGATCTCGGTGATATGACTCACTGTAAGCCATGCTGGAGGTCTCAACACAAAGCAAAATTGGTCCTAACATGTGTCTGAATGAAAGAACCACATAGAATTTATTCTGAAAGAGGAGAATTCTGATAATAGCCAAAGAAGCAAAAATAAGGATGCAAAAAAGTTGCTCTTTAAATTTTCTCATAACTAACCAGATGATGTTTCTAACTTTGTTTAATGGACACCTGTCTTTGTGAGGTTTAGTTTTTACCAATCTATTGTTAGTATTCTCATTATTATCATTGTCCTGTCAGCTTCATGGGGTCAAATTCTTTGGTTTAACTTTAAAATCAATATGATGCATAACCCATTAAATTTATCAATCTCTAAAGAAATAGTATATCTTGATAATTTTTTTCTGGAGAAAATAGTTTAGTCACTTGACTTGAAGGATTTTAAACATTGTATAACTCATTTTAATGAGAACTAAGCTGTATGTATCCAACTGCATCCTTTCTCCTTTGTATCCTGCGAGAGTGCTTGCCTCACATTGAATTCAGTCTTCACAATGGCAAAATTCTAGTTAACCCACAATTTCTCAAATCGGAACTGAAAGGACTAACTTCTCACTGACACATCCTCTCCCTAGACTTCCTACTCTTGATCATTTCTGGGATAATTTCTAGGAAGAGATTAAATGAAGCAAGATTTTGAAATCTGATTTTATCCCCTTACTAATTTTTGAGTTGAGAGGAGCTAGTAAAACATGAGAATATTTATTTGTAATACTACTGTTTTAATTATCTGAGTAGAGAGCTAACCAAGATCAAAATTAGCATAAGATATATAAGGTTAAAGACATCCATTTCTCATCTCTGAAAAAGTGGGTCATTATTTCTTTCTCCTACATATGCAAGAAAAAGTATAAAGCTATGACCTAAGATACCAGATGGTTTCCTGGACAGGATCCCTAGAGTTGGCATTTCTTAGTACTGTTATATCTAGGAAGTGATTTGAACTCTTGTTCTTTAGTTATTTATACCCACCTCATTCCCTAAGTAATCAAACAAATGAACAACCATAAATGAATGCAAGAAATACCACTAATAACATATTATCAATATAATTTAAATGTCAGGACTATGGAAAAGGTAAATTAGAACATTAAGTTTAAGGAATAAAAAATAGCACATCACAATATGTTACACTATTTTCTCCCCAAAAAATGTTTAACACCCTGAGGTCTGGGGTATTTTAAAGCTCATTCTCCTTAGTACTTGCAATAGTTCATATATGCAATTTGTGCTCAATAAACACTTAATAGCTTAATTAATTTGTGGGAAAGGTAAACCACAAAGAAAATGATCACCCTATGAAAATATTTTCTTTATTATTGATGAGCATCTTGACAAAACTGCAAAACTCTGGGGAACCGCACCACCCTCAAATTCCTTCATTTGCATGCTGATTTTAAACACCTGGAGCAATGAACCCTTCAGCGTCCTTTGTTGTAGCCACAGTTAAGTTTGGGCAGTTTCACAGCTCTCAGCATCCTTGCTCATCTCCGAATTTTTACGTAAGCCCTTTGGGGGTGGAACGGACTTAACTTATATCTCTTCAGCAGAAATGCACTTCAGCCTGACATACATTCCCTACTTGTTATTATTTCTTAATTCTCTTCCAATATAAACAATGAAAAAGGCTAAAATGCAATTCTAATTGCCACGGGACTTTCATACGGGGAAGTCACCTCTTGATTAGCAGCTGTGTAGGCAGAGGGAGGGTTGGGGGCATGGAAATTTGGCCAAGAATTCACACAGAAAACTGCTCCATGTGCTTTGAAATAGCTCAATCAATACTCAGCATGCTGTGAAAGCGCTCAACTGGTGCTCAACTTCCAGCATACTGAAATGAGTCAAAGGCTTCTTAAAAACGCTCAATTGGGAGTGCTCAAGTTGTGGTGACTATTAGCTGAATGCTAATTAACCTTTCCTGCTCCTGAGGTTCACTTCTCTATTAAGCAGACAGACAGATACGCTTTTCATGTCTTCAGGTTGAACCTGGACTTTGCCTGAGAGAGATTTGAATTTGTTTTACAGAAAAGGAGAACTTTTGTACTTATATTATCCTTCGCACTATTTTTCAGCTTCATTGTCTATTTGAAGTTATTTTGGGAAGACTAGCATAGCACAGCAGTTATTTGATCTGATCTATTCTTTATATCTCAGACACGGATGTGTTTTTTCCTAAGCATTGTTTCAATCATTTTGCTAACACTTCTCTTGGGAATGGCTTTAAGCTTCAATTTGAGTTGAAGAAGCTGTGTGTCTTTGGGCTGTTTTCCTTACTATCCACTTTCACTGTGAGTGAACTCATTACTTTTTAAGTTGGACAGATGAGTCCTGTAGTATGCTACTTGATAAACAAAAACTCCATTAACTGAAAAACAAAACAAAACAAAACAGCATACATTGATTAATTTGCTTCAGATTGGATTTGAGCTATATAATTTTAGGATGCACTTTGGGAAAAATATACTGTAACTGTTAATTATCTCACCGTTGCTATAGATTGAGATGAAGGTTTAATTGGACTGTTTCTTGTAACAATTTCAAAATCTCTTACATAGGAAGATGCTGTGCACATTAAGTGTGCGTGGGCGAGTGCATCACTTAGCACATTCAAGTGAGGTCATATATTCCTTTTACCTGCATGCATTACAAGGTAACAAAAGCCATGGAGTATGTGCATTTCTGTGGCAGTGAGATCATGACCTCCCACTGTACCTGAGTCTGTTGTTCTCTGTATTTTCAATGCACTGGATATAAAGTAACAGTTTTACCTTATTTTCCCTGAGTAGAAATACAAAGTCCATTCCCAGGTGAAGAAGGTATTTTCTTGTAAAAGAACAGAAAGGCAAGCCAAAAGTTTACCTGTCAAAACACAAACTATCACACCCTTTATTTCATTTTAATCCTTGATCTTCTATGATTGTGTGACCAGTTGTTGTTCAAAGTAGAGGTCAAGAAATTTTTAGGTAAGTAGATAAAATTCTGTCTACTTCATACATCAGCTGAAAGAAGACTGAAGTCTTCATTTGACAGTGAGTAAAATTACATTTCAGAGCATCTAGAGCAGGATCAGTGTATGAGTCTCTTAACCCACACCCACCCAGCCACTCCTGAACTAAAAAATGTTTTATGCTATATACGTGTCATTGGAAAGGTCCCATCCGAACTTTCTGCAAACCATCAAAAACTGGAATGTGTGATATTGCCTGTTGTTCTGATTTGGATTGTCCAAACTTGTTGAGTTCTTCGGCCTCCATTTAGGTATACTGTACAAAAAGAGTAAGTTAGTCAGATAAATAAATTGTTTGATAAATATTTGTCATATTGTATTATATGTGAAAGAGATATTGATAACTCTGTACTGGAGATTTCTGTTGCCATCCATATTTTGCTAGTGTGCCTCTGTGCTGGGTAATGGGTTGCACTTGTAATAACACCTTTCTGAATATGCAGTCCTAACAGCTCATTGTAAATGGTATTGAATTCACTCAGGTGATGTGCATGCCAGCATGAAGTCTTTGGAGAAAATATGTTAAATAAAATCGCTTTAAATTTTTTCCCCTTTAAATTTATATAGATTTTCTATGATGTTTTTGCAACGACATGCCCACTTTTGAAACTGTATTGTACACTATTT
>PVJX010025002.1:0-27444 GCA_004027295.1 Dolichotis patagonum | reverse complement strand
CATAGTTTATATCTCAAAATATTTATATTTTTGTGCTTTGTGAGTTTTTTAATTGATAATTTATTTTTTCAATTATAGGATAACTTTTTCTCTCTTCTTCTGATATCTCTAATAGGGTTTATAGATATTGGGTCTGTTTTTACAACTGATTGACCTTTTATTTTCTCTTGTCTGCCTCCTTGTTATTTTATTTTATTTTTATGCATTTTTTCCTAAAAGCTTAGGTTTAATTTTCTAATTCATCAGTTTGCTTCCCCATGGTATCTATTCTACTTTTCTAACTCTTTGGTATTTTGCTGTAATTTGGCTCCCCACATCCAAGTTTCTGATTTCCAGTGTGGAAGAGGAGATTGGTAAATCTATTTTTCAGAAGACTGCAGTAAGAAATAATGATAAAAACTGGGCGTGGTGGTGTGCACCTGTAGTCCCAGGTACTAGAGAGGCTAAGACAGGAGGATCACTTGAGCCCAGGGCTTTGAGACCAGCTTGGGAAACACAACAGGACCCACTTGGAAAGGAAGGAAAGAAGAAGGAAGGAAGGAAGGAAGGAAGGAAGGAAGGAAGGAAGGAAGGAAGGAAGGGAGGGAGGGAGGAAGGGAGGGAGGAAGGGAGGGAGGAAGGAAAAAGCATAAGACCAGATAGACCTACTCTTCTACATTATGCACATTATTTTTATATTACATATTCTGATGTACTCACTAGTTGCTGGAAACATAATGTTTTATATCAAATAATAGCACTCAGTAATACATGACAATAAGCATTTATTGTTCATTTTTCCTGGAGTTGCTTCTTTGTCCTCAAATCAGCTATTGTCAGATATAGCACTTGAGGTGACTTGGCTCTGTTTCATCTTCAAGTATGTTAGCTAGCCTGGCCATGTACAGGGGGAGCACAGAAACAAGACAGGACAATCCCAGGTACCTGAGGGCTATTTGTCTCTGACTCACACTTCTGCTAATATCCCACTAACAAAACAAGTCACATGACTGAGTCATTGGGGGAAAAAGTACTCCATCACAGTTAGAAATGCACTGCATAAGTACAAGTGGACCATTGATAGATAGATAGATAATAGAAAGGTAAGAATTAGAAACACAATTGTTATCTATCATATTCCTCAAAATGAAGATCAAATGATTAAAGAAAATAGAATAAAAACTTTGGCCTTTTTTTCTACAACTGGATAAAATTCTACCAACAAGAAAAAGTACATACAAGTAAAAAATATTAGTTTAGTAATAGAAAAATCATTAAAAATAATTTATTGGATACATTAACAAGAACATTAAGAAAGACATGCCCATTGCTAGTAAATATTTATAACCCTTGTATATAGAATATGTAAACCTAGAGCATAGGTTAGAGGATAACAATACCTATTTTCAAATCCAAGACATTTTACTGTGTATGTGACACTGAAAATCTTAATAAATAAGAATGGTTTTTCAAGAAATCAAATAATAACAATAATGATGAGACGGCAAAGAAAAAGTAATTTGCTGAATTGTTGATAAACATGTAAACTACTACACTGTGAAAACTCTAGAAATCAGTATGAAGATTCCTCAAAAAATTAAAAGTAGAAATTCCATTCCGCCTACTATTTCCCTCCTAGATATTTTCTCAAGAGTTAAAGGGATTGAATTACAGCATACATGCATATCCATATTTTTCCCCAGTCTTCTCCCCTCCATTCAACCTCTCTTCCCCTTCTTATTTACAAAGTTTTGTTTTCATTTTATTATTCTTTTATCATTTTTTTCTTTCTTCTTCCTCCTATTACCACTCCCCTCTCCATAGTTCCCCTTTATTTTGAATAATTTCTTCCTTTTTCACAACACCATCTATATACTCTGGTCCTTATTTACAGTTTTGGTATCTCACACCAAAGAAATAAAGCAATATTTACACATGTGTGTCCCATTTATTTCACTTAAGAGTTTGTATGATCTCAATGAGTGTCCATTTATCTATAAATGTCTCAAGTCTATCTCTCTTTATGGCTGAATTCTATCTATCTATCTATCTATCTATCTATCTATCTATCTATCTATCTATATCTATCTATCATCTATCATCTATCTACCCATCCACCCATCCACCCATCCACCCATCCATCCATCATCCACCAGCAGTGGAATGTAAACTGGTTCCTTTTTCCTCACAGCCTGACCAGCACTTGTTATTGGTTGACTTCTTTATAATAGCCATTCTTTCTAGAGTAAGACAGAATCTCAGCATTGTTTTAATTTGCATAATTTGAACAACAAGTGATGTGGAATTTCTTTTTATATATTTATTTGCCTTTGTATTTCTTTCTCTGAGAAGTGTGTTCTCCTCTCAGATGCTCATTTTTGGATTGGTTCTTTACATTGGGTGATCTAATTTTTTTTCAATTATTTGTATATTCTAGCTATTAGTTGTTTGTCTAAGGGACAATTGGCTAAAAATTTCCCACTCTGTGGGTTGTACTTTACTTTATTTGTAATTTATTTTGCTATGCAAAAGCTTTTTAATATGATGGGACCCCATTGTTAAGCCTTTGTAGTACTTCTTCTGAGATCTGGGGTGTTTTGTTTTCTTTGTTTTGTTTTGTTTTGTTTTTCCACGAAATTGTTGCCTACACCTATGTCTTCAGGAGTTCTACCTACCCTCTCTTCCAAAAGATTGAGTGTTTCTGTTTTAATATTTAGATCCCTGATTAATTTCAATTCTAGTTTAGTGCATGGTGAGAGAAAGGGCTCTAGTTTTAGTCTCTGGCACGTGGAAAGTCAATTTTTCTGGCATCATTTATTAAAAGAGCTATTTTCCTTCCAGTGCATGTACTTGCCTCATTTGTCAAAAGTAAGGGAGTTGAGTGTGTTTGGAGTCGTTTCTGTATCATCTATATCTTTTAAATGGTTCCATGAATCCTCAGTTCTCTTTTTTTGCCAATCCAATGCTATTTTTAATCACAGTATATTTTTTATCACAGATTTGTAGTATAATTTCAAGTTACGGATTGAGATGCCTCCTGCCTTGCCTTTGTTACCTAGGATTGCCTTTGCTATTCTAGGTCTGTACTGAATCCAAATGAATTTAAAGAATTTTCTATAGTTCTGTGAGGTATGCTAATGATATTTTTTTGGGATTACATTAAACATGTATAACAATTTTGGGAGTATGGTCATTTGCACAATGTTGGGTCTTCCTACCCATGAACAAGGGATATCTTTCCATTTTCTGATAACCTCTTCAGTCTCCTTTTTCATAGTACTATAATTTTCAAAGTATAGAATTTTTACTTTGCTTGTTAGAATGACTATTATTTTGATTTTTTGAAGTTATAATGAAGTTTTAGTTTCCTTAATTTCTCTCTCAGCACATTTATTGTTAGTGTACAGGAATGCTATTGATTTTTTAGTGTCAACTTTGTATCCAGCTATACTACTGAATATGCTTATTAGATCTATAAGTCTTTCACTGGAGTTTTTGGGGTCTTCTATGTAGATAATCATGTTGCCTACAAATAATAATATTTTAATGTTTTCCTTTTTTCTCCCTGTTCCCTTTTTTCTCATTCTCTCTTGTCTAATTGCTCTGGTTAATGTTTCCAGAGCTATACTGAATAGGAGTGGTGATAGTGGACATCTTTGTCTTGTTTCTGATTTGAAAGTGAAAGTTTCAGTTTTTGACCATTTAGTATAATTTTGGCTGTTGATTTGTCATAGATGACCTTTACCTTTATCAGATTGAGATAAAGACCTTCTATTCCAATATTCTATAAGATTTTTTAAAATCATGAATGGGTGTTAGACTTTGTCACATGCTTTTTATGCATCTATTGGGATGATCATGTGATTTTTGTGTTTGCTTCTGTTGATATGATGCATTTCCCTTATTTATTTGCATATGTTGTAGCATCCCAGCATCCCTGGATGAATCCTACTTGGTCGTGGTATATAATCTTCTTGATTATTTACTGCATTCTATTTGCCAATATCTTATTCAAGTTTTTCATTTCTATGTTCATTAGATTGTATTGGTGTTTTCTTTTCTTGGACTCCAAACACCTGTAGAAATAAACTAGCAGGCAGTGTAAGCAGTTAAACAGAAGAGAAAGACAGCACCAAAAAACAGGAAAATAATATGTGAAGGATAAGTCACTATATATCAGTTATAACCATCAATGTAAATGGTCTCAACTCATCAGTCAAAAAAAAAAAGACTAGAAGAATGAACAAGAAACAAGACCCAGCAAAGTTTCATGTAAGAACCACAGTTAACTCAAAAAGAAATACAGAGACTGAACGTTAAAGAATAAAAAATAATATTCAGTGTCACAAAAAGCTAGAAAAAAGCAGGGGTAGCTATTCTATTTGTAATTAATATGAACTTCAATCCAAGACTGATCAAAAAAGACAAAGAAAGTCACTACATACTTGTTAAGGGAAAGCTCCAAGAAGAGATAAGAATCATAAATATATAAACACCAAATACCAGTGCACTCAATTACATAAATAAAGAACATGAAAAATCAAATAAGCATTACCACAATTATAATAGGGAACTTCAGAACTCCACTGTTACAAAAAGATAAATCAATGAGATAAAAATTAAACTATAAAATATTAGAACTGAATTAAACATATAAACAAGTGGACTTAGTCGATGTCCACAGAGTGTTCCACCGCATAATATCAGAATACATATTCTTCTCAGCTGCATATGGGATGTTTTCCAAGATAGACCAAAGAATAACCTATACAGTATGTTTAGGAAATGCAAATGAATTGAAATTATCCCATGCATATTATCTGAACATAGTACAAAAAAATTGGAAATAAGCAACTAAAGAACCCACAGAAACTACATAAACATCTGTAAATTAACTCCCTCCTGAATAATCACTGTGTCACAGATGAAATTAAAGAAAAAATTAAACAGTATTAACAATTAAATCATAATGCAATAAAACATACCAGAATTTATGGGATGCAATGACAGGAGTCCTAAGAGGATAATTTATAATGGCAAATTCTCACATCAGAAAATAGAACAAGCTCAAATAAACAACCTAAGGTTCAACCTCAACCTTCTAGAACAAGAATAACAAATCAAACACAAGGCTTATATGAGGAAACAAATTATTAAAATAACAGAAATTAATGCAATTTAAACTAAAAAATACAAAAAATGAATTGAAAAGTTGGTTCTTTGAAAGATTCAATAAAAATGATAATCTAATATCCAATCATATCAAAAAGAGGAAAGAAAAGACTCAGATTCACACAATTAGGAATGAAAGAGTGAAATAAAAACGGATCTGGTAGAAACCCAAAACATCTTCAATACCTACCTTGAGAAACTATACTCTAGTAACATATAAAACACAGAAGTAGTGGATAGATTCCTATATATATATGAATTATCAAAACAGAATCAAGAAGATATAAAAATTCTAAATAACTCAATATCAGTCAATGAAATAGAAAATATGATCAAAAGCTTTCCAACAAAGAAATTTACAGCTGAATTCACAGCTGTATTCTATAAGAAATTTGAAGATCTAATGCCATGATGAAACTCTTTAATGAAATTGAAAGGGATGTAATACTCCCAAAGCCTTTCCTGAAAGTGAATATTACCCTAATAGCATATTCATGTTTATATTACAATTCATAATAGTTAAATCTTGGAAGCAGCCTACAGATTCATCAACAGATGAAAGGATAAAGACATTGTAGTATTTTCTATTCAGTATAGTTCTGGAAACATTAGCCAGAGCAATTAGACAAGAGAGAATAATAAAAGGAATAAAGATAGGAAAAGAAGAAATTTATTATTATTTGCAGGTGAGATGACACTTTATATAGAAGACCCTAAAAACTCTACCAATAAACTTTTCAACTAAATAAGCAAATTCAGCAGCACAGCTGGATACAAAGTCAACACTCAAAAGTCAGTAGCATTCCTGTACACAAACAACAAACTCACTGAGAGGGAAATTAGGAAACCACGCCGTTTACAATAACATAAAAAAATGAAACACTTATGGATCAATCTAACAAAGGAAGTAAAAGATTTACACACTGAAAATTACTATACTCTGAAAAAAGAAATTGAAGGGGAATTCAGAAAATGGAAAGATATTCATTGCTCATGAATAGAAAGGACCAAAATTGTGAAAATGGCTGAAGTCTCAAAACTGTTATACAGATTTAATGCAATCTTGATCAAAATGCCATTAACATACCTCACATATCTAGAGAACTCATTCTTAAAATTCATATGGAACCATAAGAGACCTAAAATAAGAAAGGCAATCTTGGACAACAAAGGCAAGGCAGGAGACATCACAATCCCAGACTTGAAATTCTACAAAAAACTCCTATGATAAAATCAGCACGATGCTAGCAAAAGAAAAGAAAAGAAAAAAAAAGAAGACCTGAGTATCAGTGTAACAGATTAGAAAATGCACACATAACTCCAAACATACTCAGGCACCTTAACATTTTACAAAGGGTCCAAACATGTTCACTGGAAGAAAGATAACCTCATTAATAAGTGGTGTTAGAAAAGCTGGGCTTAAACTAGGCCCATGCCTATCACCATGCACTAAAATCAAAGTGGATCAAGATCTAAATATTAAAACAGAAACACTAAATCTACTGGAAGACAAAGTAGGTAGAAACTTTGAGACATGGGTGTAGGCAAAGGATTCATGAACAAAAACCAAACTGTTCAGGAAGTACTTCAAAGAATCAACAACTAGTATTGTATCCTGTTAAAGGTTTTGCACATCAAAAGAAATCACCAACAGAGTTAAAAGAAAATCCACAGATTTGGAAAACATTTTGTCAACTGTCCCTCAGACAAAGGACTGTTATCTATAATGTATAAAGAATTTTTTAAAAATCAGGTCCTCCAAATTCAAAGACACAATCCAAAAATGGGCATCTGAAATGGATACACAATTCTCAGATGAAGAAACACAAATGATAAGTAATACATGAAGAAATGTTCAACATCTTTGGTCATTCAAGAAATGTAAATTACAACAACACTGTGATACCATCTCACACCAAAAAGAATGGCTAATATCAAGAAATCAACCAATAACAAATGTTGGCAGAGCTGTAGGGAAAAAAGGAGCCCTTCTCCATTGTTGGCAGGAATATAAACTGATAAAACCACCGTGGAAATCAGTGTGGAAATTCCTCAAAATCTTGGTTGAGAGGTTCCATTTGATACAGCTATTCTCCTTCTGAGTATCCTCCCCCAAAAACTGAAAACATCATACCACAGCGGTGTATGTGTACTCATGACTATAGCAGCACAATTTATAATACCAAGATCTTGGAAACAACCCAAATGCCCAACAATGAGAAATAGATTTTTTTTAAATGTGGTATTTTTATATAATGGAATACTACTCAGCCATAAAGAATGACAAACTTAAGGTTTTCATAGGTAAATGAATGCAACTAGAAACTATACTCATAAATGAAATAAGTCAGACTTGCATGTGTAAACACCATATTGTCTTGCTGGTATAAGACTGAAAGAGTAAATAAGATCCAAAAGTTATAATAGATATAGTAAAACAAAAAGAAACTGTTCAAATGGAAATTGTTGTTTGAACAATTTTGCATGTCTTTATCTTGTAATCTGAGCAACTATTTTGAAGATAACAATACACAGTATAACAACCATTGTTAAATTCTTACCATCTTGGTTTGAAATCCTATATCGCTATTGTTTGGTTTTTTAAAAATTTTATTTAAAGAGAAAAAAACAACAAAACAAAACAGAAAAAAAGGGTAGCAACAATATAGAATTCCAAGGAAAAAAAGAAAAGAACAAAAAAACATTAAGAAATCACTACTTGATAAATTACATACTGTCATCTTGAAAATAGTTGTTCAAATTACAAAATTAAAGCATACAAAGTAGACATTCAAACAGTGAGACTGTTAACAGTTCTGCTCCATGATCAAAACAAAAACAGTAATATGGTTATCTATCATACACACTTAAACATACATGTAGTTATATCCTTTAGAGCACTTTCTTTTCCTCTCTTTTTTACATTAGCAATTACACACTTTGGGTTTTATTACTCCTACATTTCTTATTACTTTTTACACTAGAGACACAATGGGATATTTATAAATATGTTTCTTATTTGTTTCACTAATGAGGATAGTCTCAAGTTGTCTCCATTTACTATGAAGGCCTCAAGATCATCCTTCTTCACAGCTGAGTAATATTCCATTGTATAAAAATACCACATCTTTTTCATCCACTCTGTGGTTGATGGGCATCTTGGTTGTTTCCAAGATTTAGCTATTACAAATTGTGCTGCTATGAACATGGGTGCACATATATCACTGTGATATGACCTTTTTAGTTTTTCTGTGAAAATACCAAAGAGGGGAATAGCTAGATTGAATGGAACTTCCAATCCTAGTCTTCTGAGAATTCTCCATACTGATTTCCATAGTGGTTACACCAGTCTACACTCCCACCAACAGTGGAGCAGTGTTCATTTTTCCCTGCAGCCTTGCCAACATTTGTTATCGGTTGATTTCTTGATGGCAGCTATTCTTTCCAGACTGAGATGAAATCTTAATGTTGTTTTAATTTGTATTTCTTGAATGACCAGTGATGGTGAACATTTCCTCATGCATTTATTTGCCATTTATATATCTTCATCTGAGATCTGTGTGTTCATCTCAGATGCCCATTTTTGGAGAAGGTCTTTGAATTTTGGGGGCTTAATGTTTTTCAATTCTTGATATAAGTCCTTTGTCTGAGGGGTTGCTGGCTAAAATTCTTTCCCATTCTGTGGGTTTTCTTTTCACTCTGTTGGTGATTCCTTTTGAAGTGCAGAAACTTTTCAATAATAGGGGATCCCAGTTGTTGATTCTCTGTAGTGTTTCCCATGCAGTTTGCATTTTCTTTATGAATTCTCTGGCTACCCCTATGTCTCCAAGACTTCTACCTACCTTATCTTCCAGTAGATTTAGTGTTTCTGTTTTAATGTTTAGGCCTTTGATCCATTTAGACTTTAGTTTTGTACATGGTGATAGGCACAGATCTAGTTTCAGTCTTCTGCATGTGGAGAGTCAATTTTTCCAACACCATTTATTAAAGAGGCTATACTTCTTCCAGTGAATGTGTTTAACCCCTTTGTCTAATATCAGGTGGCTGAGTGTCTTTGTACTTACACTTTCATCTTCTAATCTATTCCATTGGTCCCCAGGTCTATTTCTTTGCCAGTACCATGCTGATTTTATCACTGTGGCTTGGTAGTACAGTTTCAAGTCAGGAATTGAGATGCCTCCTGCCTTGTCTTTATTGCCCAGAATTGCCTTTGCTATTCTAGGTTTCTTCAGGTTCCAAATGAATTTTAGGAGTGTATTCTGTAGATCTGTGAGATATGTCAATGGTATATTGATTGGGATTGCATTAAATCTGTATAACAGTTTTGGAGTGTGGCCATTTTCACAATGTTGTTTCTTCCTACCAACAGCAAGGAGTACCCTTCCATTTTCTAATATCCTTTTCAATCTCCTTTTTACTGTAGTATAATTTTCAACATATAGGTCTTTTACATTCTTAGTAAGGTTGATTCCTAAGTATTTCATTTTTTTTAGATGCTATTTTGAGGGGCAACATTTCCATATTTTCTCTCTCATTGAGTTTTTTGTTTGTGTACCCAAATAGTATTGATTTTTGAGCACTGACTTTGTATCCAGTTACACTGCTGAATTTGTTTATTACTTCTAGTAGTCTTTTAATGGAGTTTTACAGGTTCTACATAAAGTATCATGTCATCAGCAAATAGTGATAATTTAACTTCTTCCTTTCATATTTTTATTCCTTTTATTTCTCTTTCTCGTCTGATTGCCCTGGCTAGTTTTTCCAGAGCTATGTTGAATAGGAGTGGTGATAGTGGACATCCTTGTCTTGTTCCTGATTTTAAAGTGAAAGCTTTTAGCTTTTGTCCATTTAGTATAATATTGGCTGTTGGTTTGTCATAGATGGCCTTTATAAGGTTGAGGTAGACACCATGTATTCTGAATTTCTGAATGGTTTTTATCATGAACATGTGACGGACTTTATCAAAAGCTTTTTCCACATCTATTGAGATGACCAAGTGGTTTCCATTTTTGGCTCTGTTAGTATGGTGTATCACATTTATTGATTTGCGTATGTTAAACCATCCCTGCATTCCTGGAATGAACCCTACTTGGTCATGATGTATAATCTTAATAATTTGTTGCATTCTATTTGCCAGTATTTTATTGAGAATCTTTGCATCAATGTTCATTAGTGAGATTGGCCTATAGTTCTCCTTTCTGGTTGGGTCTTTCTCTGGTTTTGGTATGAGAGTTATGCTTGCCTCCAGGAATGATTTAGGAAGGACTGCTTTCTTTTCAATTTCATTGAAGAGTTTAAGGAGTATTGGCATCAAATCTTCTCTAAATTTCTTGTAGAATTCAGCTTTGAATCCATCAGGACCTGGGGTTTTCTTTATTGGTAAGTTTTTTATTATGTTTTCAATTTCCATAGCTGATATTGGGTTATTCAAAATTGCTATATCTTCTTGGTTGAGCTTTGGTAGTTCATATGTTTCTAGAAATCTGTCCATTTCCTCTATGTTTTCCTCTCAATGTGAGTAGAGATTTTCAAAGTAGGTGTTCATGATCTTTCAAATTTCCATGGGATCTGTTGTAATTTCCCCCTTTTCAGTCCTTATTGCATGATTTTGGGGTTTTTTTTCTTTATTTTTCTTTATAAGGTTAGCTAGAGGTTTGTGAATTTTGTTTATTCTCTCAAAAAACCACCTATTTGATTAATTAATTCTTTGTATTTTTTTTAGTTTCAATTTCATTGATTTTTGCTCTCTTTAAATTTCTTCTCTTGTATCAGCTTTGGGTTTAACTTGCTCTTCTTTTTCTAGAAGCTTGAGATGAAGTATTAGATTGTTTATTTGTGCTAACTGCGTTTTCTTGATATGACAATTTATTGCTATATACTTCCCTCTTAAGACTGCTTTCAGTGCATCCCACAGATTACAATATAGTGTTTCCACATTTTCATTGAATTGCAGGTATTGCTCTATTTCTTCTTTAATTCCTTTTTTAAAATTTTATTTAAAGAGAAAAAACAAAAAAGAAAACAACCAAACAAAACAGAAAAAGGGTAGCAACAATACAGAATTCCAAAGGCAAAAAATAAAAGAACAACAACAAAACAAAACCAAAAACACTAAGAAATCGCCACTTGATAAGTTACATACTGTCATCATTGGAAATAGCTGTTCAAGTTACAAAATTAAAGCCTACAAAGTAGACATTCAAACAGTGAGACTGTTAACAGTTCTGCTCAACAATGTAACAAAAACAGTAATGTGGTCATCTATGTTACACACTTAAACATACATGCAGTTATATCCTTTAGAGCACTTTCTTTTCCACTCTTTTTAAAATATTTTTTTAAATTTTATTTTAAAGGGGGTAAAATTAAACACAACAAAACAGAACAGAACAGAACGGGACTTAAGAGAGCATAAATTTCAAAGCTATACAACCAGAGATCTTCAGTATCTTTCATATTGTTTCTTGTTTTCTTCCAAATGGTTATCCATATCTTTGCATATGGAGAGCTCATACTAAATAACATAGCCAATCTTTTCACAAGATGTGCAGTTAACTGGCTTCCACTTGCTAAGGGTGGGGGCACGAGACAGGCGACGGGATGACATGAGATGTCTGATTCTCAGCCCGTGTGCCGACAGGCTCACAGCTGCCCCCCAGAGAGGGAAGGAGCTCCTGTTCTCCTGGCACCCCAAGTCAACCGCATGGTGCAGTTCTCGAGGCACCAGGGTCTCTTCCCTGCAGGCTCCCGAAGGTCCGCCATACTCACCTCCTATTTCTTTCTGATGAATTGACCATTCCATTTCCAAAGTTCTGAAATGGCCAACAGACCACAGAAAGAATTCTGTTTAGGCTCCTGCTTGAAGCCAGCAACTACAGCAATCTGCTGGCCTTGCTTCAGGGCCACTCTTCTTTAATTTCATCTGTAGCCCACTGGTTGTTCAAAGGTTGTTATTTAATTTGCATGTATTTATGCAGGTTTTGCAATTTCTTTTGCCATTAATTTCCAATTCCAGTGTGCTATAGTCAGATATTATGCATGGGATAATTTCAATACCTTTGCATTTTCTTAAGAATGTTTCATAGGATAATATATGGTCTATTTTGGAGAATGTCCCATGTGCAGCTTCTGTTGTGGTTGGGTGGAACACTCTGTAAACATCTACTAAGTCCAATTGTTTGCAGGTATGATTCAGTTCTATTACTTCTTTGCTGACTTTTTGTCTAGTTGATCTATCTCTGTGACAATGGGCTGTTAAGGTCCTTTGTAATAACTGTGTTCTTCTGTATTTGGTTTTTCATGTCCACTAGTATCTGTCTAATATAGTTGGGTGCTCCTGTGTTTGGTGCATATATATTTATAATTGTTAGTTCTTCCAGTTGAATTTTTCCACTTATGAGTATGTAGGAACCTTCTCTGTCTCTTTTAAATCACTTTAGGTTTGAAGTTCACATTGTCTGCAAATAAAATAGCTACTCCTGTTTTTTTCTGGATTCCTGTTGCATGGAATACTGTTTTCCATCCTTTGACTTTTAATTTATGAGTTTCTTTTTGAGTCAGATGTGTTTCTTGTATACAGCATATTGTGAGATCCTGTTTCTTGATCCATTCCATCAACATGTTTATTTTGATAGGTGACTTAAGCCCATTTACATTTATGGATATCACTAATATGTACTGGCTTGACTTTGCCATATTATATTCCTATTGTTAGTTTCCTGCTTTTCTCCTTTGTTTAATTTCTTGTCCAGCCTAGTGATTTCTCTCTGTTGTTGTTCTGGAGATTGTGGCCACTTTTAATCTCTGTTTAGGATATTCTTCAGTGCTCTTTCTAAGGTTGGTTTGGTGGACATGAATTTCTTTAGTTGTTCTTTGTCATGGAAGTATCTTACTTCATTAAATTTGGAAGACAGTTTTGCTGGGTTGAAAATTGTTTCTTTTAGGGCTTGAAATACTTCACTCCAGGCTCGTCTTAACCTGAAGGTTTGCACTGAGAAGTCTGCCATGGTTCTAATAGGCTTTCCTTGATAGGTGAGTTATGTTTTCTCTCTAACAGCTTTTAGTATGATGTTTTTATGCTGTATGTCTGCGATCTTAATTATTATATGTCTGGGTTTAGGTTTATGTTGGTTATGACTGTGTGGCATTCTATATGACTCACTTATTTGTATATCAGATTTTTTCCCCACATTTGGGAAATTTTCTGCCATTACTTCTGTGAACAGCTGAGTTATATCCTTTGCATTGTCTCCTGCCTCCTCACTGATGCCTATTAATCTAACATTGTTTCTCCTGGCATCATCTTGAAGCTGCTGGATTGTCATTTCATGCTGCTTTGTTGTTTTTATAAGTTCTACCCTTTCATGATCACTATCTACGATCCTGTCCTCAAGGTCCAAAATTCTATCCTCAGCTTCATTTAAACAGCTTTGCAGGCTTTCAATACAACTTTTTGTTTCTTGCATATCTCTTTGAATTTGTTTCATGGATTCTGTTTGTTTTCTGCATTGTTCTTTCAAAGTTTCAATTTCCCATGCTACTGTATTTTTTTAATCAATTTCTTCTCTAGGTATGTTGAACAACTCATTTACTAAAGTTGTTACTTTTGTCTTTACATAAGACATTATTTCTAATTTGAGTTCCTCTATAGCCTCATAGATTTGTTTCTTTACTTCATTTGCTATCTTTTCAGAGATTTCTGGTGTATGACTTTTAATATCCTCCATTTCATTTTTGCCTGTACTTGCTGCTGATAGACTAGATGTTTGGGATTGCATTTTGCCTTTCCATTTAGTCATTTTCACCATTTGGATAAATATCTGGTCTTTCTATCTCAACAGTCACAACTTTCTCTAGTGTGTGTTTCAGGGTCCTACTGTGTGGTTGATGTTTGTCAAATTGCTGGGTACCACAATGAAGAGGACATCCAGTCTCCTGAATTCCTCCTACAGGGCCTGTTGGGTGAGTCCTATATTCTTTCTGAGCTAACTAGCCTAGAAGTAATGAAGTAGGGCAACTCTTAGTGCCTGCTGTTGTTATATTCTTAGGTTGTTGCAGGTCACTAGATCTCCCTGGCTATAGTGTTTGTGTCAGCTGAGGCCCTACTGTGTCACTGGGGTTCTCATAAGTTCTTTTAATTTTCTCTAAGTTTGGGGGGGCATTATTGGCACACTCCTCAAACTGGTTGATGTTTTCTGTGTGGGGAGGGGGTTACCCACTCTCTTGCCAGGTTCGCCAAGGTCTTACAGTTGGAGAGTGTTTCACTTCTGCTCCTATTTACCCACTGCAGACCTCCATTTTAGGGGACAAACTCACCACACTGGGGCCTGCTAAAGTCTTCTGTTTGGATGAGGAATTCCTGAGTCTCTCATCCAGCCAGCATGGTAGTCCACTGTAGTCCAAGGTTCTGATGTTCCTGGTGGAAGGGCGGGCCCAGCAGTGGAGATCCCAGGCAGCTCAGGCCTGTGGCCAGCTTCCTCAATGTTCCTGGTGGAAGGGTGTGCTTTCCCGCTGGTCCCAGTGGAAGGGTGGGCCCAGCAGCAGGGGTGCCAGCCAGCTGAGGCCTTCAGCAGGCTTCCACAATGCTCCTGGTGGAAGGGAAGGCCCAGCAGCAGCAGTCCCAGGCAGCTCAAACTGGCAGCATGCTTACCCGCCGCTGGAAGGGCGGGCCCATGAGCCAAAGTCCCAGGCAGCTGAGGCCTTCTGCAGGCTTCCATGATGCTCCCAGTGAAAGGGCAGGCCCCTATTGTTTGTTGTTGCTGTTGTTGTTTTGTTTTTGTTGTTGTTACTTGTTTGTTTTTTTCTTGATTTGTCTATTTTTTTCTCTTTAAAATAAAAAAAGAAAAAGAAATTATGATACTTGAACAGTGGAATACTACTATGCTATTAAGAAGAATAAATCTGAGTCATTTGTAGAAAAATGAATTCACCCTGAGACCATAAAATTAAATGGAATAAAGCAGACATACAAAATTGAATATCATATGGCTTTTCTTACATAAGATAACCAAAGTATGAAGGAAAGAGAAATATAAGAGATATATACAATAATAGAAAACAAGGAGATATATCTTATCCAAAAAGGAAGAAGACAAGAAATGAAGGAAGTTGGGAGGGAGAGAAGACGGATAGGAAATAAAGAGAATTAAGATGTGTTGTGTGCATGGACCAACTCCACACACACACACAAAAAAAATGCAATAATTTTGTACTGTATATATTTGCTAGTAAAAATATATTTTAAAATCCTTTAAGCTATATTATTTTATTTAAAATATGGATAATATAGCAATTACCTCAGTGGACAAGGACATGGATGATTACATGCAATAATGTTTATAAAGTATTCATTCCCATGTGTATGACAGCATTGCAAGTTAGGGTTTAGCAAACTGTTTGTGTAAAATATTTCAGACATTCTCACCCAAGAACCTCTTTTGCAATTATTTAACCTTGCTGGTGTAATGAAGGCAGCCATAGATTATATGTAAATGAACAGAATGTTCTGATAAAATTTTATTCACAAAAAAATTGCACTGGGTTAGATTTATAGTTCAAGGGCCTTAATTTTCCAATCAATTTTTAACTATACAGTAATTGGTATATCTGTCACCTCTAATATTATAAATCAGTGGAGTTTAGAAAGCTTTTTCTTATTTTGTTTCTATGTTTTGCATTTCTTGGCCAGTACTTGCTGTGTATTAGGTGCTTATTATGTGATATTTTTAAAACAATTATTTATTGAAAACATTAATACCAAAGCACTAGTGAAATGCTTGCTCATATTCTCCCTGATTTTGCTTTTCTACTCAAGAGTCAGAAGGAAATGCAACACAGAAGTTAGAAAAGAATGAGCTTATTCTAGTACAAACACTCTCACTACTAAGCCATGTTTTTTTCCAGTGTTTGGATCATTTATGTTTCCTTTGCACCTTGCAGAAGTACTTTAACCTATTCACAGTGCCACAGACCATTTTTAATTCTCATTATCTTGCCACATTCTCTGGACAGGACATTACGGGCTTCCTTATACAATCGCTTTACTTTGAACCTAATGGAAGGGTGGGTTCAGTTTACAGTCCTCTAAGTATTCGAGTCAGGACAATTTGTGTGAGTCTGCTATGTTAATGATGAGGAAAGCAGTGAATAATGTTTGATGAAGAGGATATCCTGCCCTGCCCTGTCCCATCTTTGCTTTCACACGCTCATCACGCAACTCTCTTACCTCCGTGAATATACCCTCGTGGCATTGACGTTCCTGAGGGTTTTCCTTTATCAAAGGGTTCTCTCCTTCACAAAAACATTTTAAAGTGTGTAGTAAAAATTTATTCTCATCTAAACTTCCTAGTATGCCAAATAAGGTAATGTTATAAAATGGTCATTTATCAAAGTTAAGAGAAAAAACTATTCCATTGCTATTCTAGTCAATCTACAAAGATTTTTTGATCTCATATAAATGTTATGCTCCTTTGAAAAATAAAGTAGATGGCTGCATCATGAAAAAAACCCTGAAGTTCAACTTCTTTAGATGGGCGTGTGTGTCTGCTTGTCCATGAGACAGAAAGGCTGCAACAGCGGTGGCGAACCAACAGCATGCACGCTGCAGCTGGCCGCTTGTTATCACTGAAAACTAAAAGGTTGCCATCACCAGGCTATAATGTAAACACATTTAAAAACCAGGACATCTTAATTGAAGCAGAGTTGGCAATGCTTCACTGATAGGGGCCATGTGGTAAAAATTACTTCTTGCCTTGTTTAAAATCAGAGTTTCCTATGTTGGCTGCAGGTGCAGATTGCCCTTAGAGAAGCCAAAAAAATGACCTGATAGCTGATGGGATGGGTGTTGATGAAAAGATTTCCTTGTATTATTTTCGTTAGGTTTCCTGCTTGCCTCATCAATGTTTCATGGAGTTGGGTGCCAAAAAAGTAGAGATTGCTTTTATGGAGCATCTTGTATATTTATTTCCTCTAAAACTTGATGATATTTCACCTCAGTGATAGAGCAGGCTCCTTACTGCAATTAGCAGCAATTGGGCCAGGATGTGCGTAATCACCAAATGCCCCAGGGAAAGCCGCAAGACTGACCTGAGATAAAGGCCAGTCCATCTGTGGTCATTGTCTTCCAAGTTCACAGATGATGCCACCCACCACTGTGTTGATATTCCTGTTAGCAGCTTTCCTGCAGGGATCTTTGTTCCTGCAGGAGAACAGGACTTTGTTTTTCTGGATTGGTAACCCCTGTTTTCTAGCTTTGCCCATTTTAGCTATATTTTTTCCCTTAATCTCATCCTAAAATCAGAGTAGCTTCACTTGTACGCTAAGGGTTTTCAAACTTGGCATTTGACATTCTGAGTTCAATGGTTCTTTAGTGGGAGCCCTGAGCCCTTTAGGATGTTCTGTAGCATCCGTGGACTCCACCATCTAGAGAGCAATAGCACCACTGCCCCAAGTGTGTGACAACCAAATCTGTCTCACACTTTGCCTTAAATTCCCCAGGAGGAGTGAGGGTTGTACACAAACATCAAATCTTTTAAAAACTTACTGAGTTGATTTTTCTACCAACCAGGTCTGTAGCCATATCAATTCTGCCATATTTATTACATCCTTAAGTACGCATTTCCTTCAATGCATAATTTTACAGAAAAGGAAGTGGAGATCCAGGGTGATGCATTCTATTAGCCATGATGACAGTTTCACTGAGGACAAAGCCAAGGACCTTATCTCATCCCAGTGCTTATTATCGGCCCCTGCTGCCATTACTCCATCACAAAAAAATTGTTGTTAAAAAGCTACTATATTTTCTGCTCAATCTATCCAATATCTGTACTATCAAGTATCTAAGTAATAGGTTATCCACGTACTCATACATCCATTCAACAAACATCCGAATGGGTCTCTTTATGCCAGACATTGTTTTAGATTCAAAAGATAGACTAATGAACAAACTACACTGAGTCACTATCTTCCTTAAAAACATATAAAATGGATGATGATTGATACTGTGGACAGAGTTCAATCTGCAGAGGGAGATGAGATTTGTGAAGGGATTGTAAATATGGTGGGCAGATCTCATAAAGCAGTCTTTGAGCAGGGCAAAAATCAAAAGGTAATCCATCTGGGTATTAGGAGGAGAGCTATCCAGGAAGAGAAAAGACCCAGAGATAGGCAGGCATGTGATCAGAAATTAGAGAACAAGAAGACTATTGGCTGGAGCATAGTAACCCAGGAATGCAGTAGCATAAAACGGATCTTTTAAAAGGGCTATCTAGCAGGTCATTTAAGGCCATACAGATAGATGGTGATGCTGATTTACTGTGAGATTTATTCTGAAGCAGAAAGGCCATTTGTCAGTTTCAAATCCCAGCTCTGTCACATTCAGTTGTGTAATTTGGGAAGTTTTAGCAGGTAACTATTTGCTTCAGTTTTTTACCTATAACATGAAGGCATTTAATAGTACTCCCGGATAAGGTTGTGGGAGGTTTTAAAAAGTTAGCACGTTTTAAAAATTTAACAGAATTCCTATAGGTACTACAATAGATATTATTTATTTATTTATTTATAGCAGGGATCAAACTCACAACCCAGCACTTGCCAAGCAAGCATACTAGGCCTTTTATTGAC
Organism: Dolichotis patagonum; assembly: GCA_004027295.1. Classification (NCBI taxonomy): domain Eukaryota; kingdom Metazoa; phylum Chordata; class Mammalia; order Rodentia; family Caviidae; genus Dolichotis; species Dolichotis patagonum. The sequence goes on along the minus strand of PVJX010025002.1, from coordinate 8,673 downwards.
TTAAATGATCATCCTTTTTGCTGACAGTAGAAAAGATTGTGGAGGGGTGGTACATGCAATTGTAGGAACAGGGGAAAAAGTAAAGATGTTACAATAACTCAGAATTTCGGTCCAGCATATTATATAAAGGTTTGGAGAAATAGCGTGAGTTCTTGGTGCACATCTTGACAGTAACACCAACAACATTCTGGGTGGTTTGGACATGACATTTAAAAAGAAAATTGGAAGTCAAGCACGGCAACATATTCTTTAACCTATCAGCTGGAAGAATGGAGTCAGTAGTTCCCATGATAGAAAACACTGGAGAAGTGGCTAGCCTGAGTGGAGTTGAAGTCCAGTTTGGCATGTATTAAGTAAAAGTGTTTACTGTCCGCTAAATAAGATGTTAAATAGTCAATTTATAAATCTGGAGGTTAAGAGAGAAAACTGAGCTGGATACAGACTTATGTAGAAACTACCTGAAGCCATGAAACTGAACAATTTAAAGAGTAAAAGTGACAGAGAAGGAAAAGGATGAGAAATGAGCCCAGGCATCTAGCAGCATTTATAGGCTAGAAAGCAAGGAGAAATAGCCAGGGGCAGGGGTGAAAAGGTAAGAGCTTAAGGATGGAAGGGTCATTAAAGCCAAGAAAAGAAAGGCCTGTTAGGACTTCCCGTTCCAGTAATGGCAGAATAAATACATACATCAGACCAACTTTTCCTCTGAGAAAAACTCCAAAAGCTAGACAAAATTAACACTACCTTTTTGAAGAAGTGGAAAGCTAAAAAGAAAGAGAAAGTGGTTTAATCTGAATATGTACTTGGAGTGTCATTGTACTCTTCTCTTTAATTGTGAATGTTTTAACTTTGTTTTCAAAAACTAACTGAGCTATGATCTAAGAAGTGATGAAAATCCCTAATGATGAGCCCAGGAGCCGAGACGCCTTTCCTCTGACCATTCTAGCTGATTCTGGAGAAGGTGTGTGAGAGGTTGGGAAGCTAAAGTAAACAAGTTCTAGCACTCTTTGCATGCTGAATAAAACACAAACTGGAGTTCAGTACCCTGCAAGTGGGAATGGGGTACAGGTAGCCCGTATGTGCTTAGTTTAGTATCCTAATAAGATGCTTGGTAAGAGTTCTGAGGAAACCCACAATCTTTTCCATTTCTAAGACTGTTCACAAGTTATTCTATAATTTTTAATAATGTATTTTATACAGATAAAAACAATCTACTTCCTGGGAAGATAACTTTAAGAAAAGGTAGAATTAAATGACAGTAAAAACAGACCCATCAGGCAGGTTATTAGGAGTAGAATTTTAAAAAAAAAAATCATGTCTCCTGTGATCCGGTAAATAAAATAATTTAGAAATTGGATAAGGAATGAAAACATATAAAAGAAGGTAGAGTGGAATTGAAAAAGCATCAGTAATAGCAACACCATGAAACTAATATGTGGGTTTAATGGATTAATCAAAGCCATATTTGAGAGCTAAAGGAAAGCTCAGACGAAACTATCCAGCAGGAAACACAAGGACACAGAAGTTAGAAAATGTAAAATGAACTGAAATCTCTAAAACTATAAGCCCATATAAATCTTCCTTCTGTTAAATTGTTCTCCCCCAAAGATTTTGTCACAGATATGGAAAACTGACTTACTATACCACTGAAGTAGAAAAAGTTAAATACGGTTGACTCAGAAGACATAATAAAAGCCAGAGGAAGAGCTAATGTTGAAATCAAATGACAGACAACTTATAATTGTGTTGATGGAGATAACTTTTAAGAATAAGGGTGAAATATAGATACATTTAAGTAAATAAAAACAGGCAATTTTCATAAGCAGAACACTAAAGAAATATTGAAAGGAGTCTATTAGAAAAAAATCAGGTAGAATCGTTAGGCACTGTTAAAGATCAGTATAAAGTTTCATGTTTTTCTTCAATGACCTGGATGCAAATGTAGGAGGAAATTTAGCAAGTTAAAATTATTTCAGCTGGTGGATAAGGGGGGAAACAGTTATGCCGTGCAATATAGAGTGGGCCAAGAGTGAGGAGAGAACATCACAGTGGGGACAGATCACAAAAAGCCAGTCAAATCTATAGATCCTAATGTCACAGAATCCTTCAGGTTCAGATACAAAAGCAGTGGCCTTTGAAACATATAAATTGCTGCTTGGAGTATACTGTCCTTGAAATGAGACCAGTATAGAGACCTAGCTAGCGAAAGTACTGGAGGTACACTCAAGGGAATTAGCAAGCAGTCAAATCTATCAATTGCTTAATCTTAGAATTAATCAACTAATACTCATTTAACAGGTTTTCAAATCATTCTAAAATTGGAACCTGATCATGCTATTACAGAGAAATCCTTCAAAGGTCACTATGTTCTCTAATATCTGAAATAATTTTCAGAATAAAATCAATTATGAGAGGATGACAAGAAAATCCTTCAATTATCTTATTTCTTGTTATGTTTTCAGTATCAAAAACAAATTCCTTATGTGTACATCTTGCTTAGATTTAGACTCCTACCAAACTGCATCCCAGATGTTATTATTTTTTTCAGTGACATGAAACTAAAATTTCCATTAAATTAGGTTTATATGTAAGATCTCAGTTAAAATACTTACGTCTAGTAATAATACTGCAATCATGTTACATTTCCATTATTTAATATTTTCTCACAAATTGGAAGCTCTTTGTGGTCAGAGTTATTAACCATTTCCTCCTTCCCAACTACCTCTTAAATGTATTTGTAGGTGAATTAAGTTACCAAGTGAATGAGAAAATAAAAGAATTAATAAACAAGCATCCTACCTAAGGCAGAAACCAATCTAAGCATTTAACCTCAAGACTACAGTACTGTTGGGGAATAAAAGAAAATAATTTATGAATGTATCTTTATTTATTAATAACATAGTAAATAATATGTTAGTACTCTAAACCCAGTGAATGCAATTGCAAATTTATTGATGTATTATAAAAAGTACAGTACTTTTTATGTTAAAGAAGAAAGTAGAAGATGGTTTAGGAATGGAGAGTCTATCCAAATATCAGTCACCTTTGATAGCTGTGCCAAAAAGTTGACCATGCTAGACTCCCATTAATTCCCCCAGTCTTAAATGGGCTGCATTATAATCTCAGTTGTTTAGATCAAAGAGGTAATATTTGCCAAGAATGAGAAAGCAATGATGCTCAATTGTACCTTTATTCAAGTTCTGTCGAACATTTTTGGTTTCTATGTTCAGTTGTTTATTGGTATCTAGGTACTTATTTAATTAGCTACTTGTTTAATGAAGTAATTTACTGCTGTCAAGGTAGCTCTAATCAAGGACATAATACAAATGAAGTATGTAAAAGATTAAAATCAGTTCATCAACCGAGTATGAGCTCCCATACAATGGAGACATGTAATCGTTTCAGGTCTGGTGTTGAGATTAGCCTGACTGACTCTCTGGCTTTGGTTCAATAATTTATTATCTCATTTTGAAATAAAATAAACCTGGTGAGTGGTAGTCATTGTATTATTTGTTTTGAAGGCACAATCAAGGAAAGGTTTATTTATTTACCTGCCACCATACCTGGCAAAATAAATTACCAATGCAAGATAGAATGTACAATAGCTTTTACCATACTCATTCAGCTTCAAATGTCTGTGCTGGTCTAGGTTTTAAGAAGATGAAAGCCTGGAGTTATCTGATCACATTATTTAGACAGAAAGTGATTTCCTTTATATTGTTATAATGTACCTCAACTATTTTTCTGTGGAATCACTTATAAGTTGCAGGGGGAAAGATTTACTATTTTCTTTGTTTCAATTAAAAACAAATAGAGAAAGGGAGAAATAAAAATTGAAAAATAAAATGTTACACAATTTTAAGAATTTTAGAAGACTTCATCTGATATATCAAGCATATGGCCAAAAAATGTATACATTTAAATAATGTATGTTTTAGCAAATATATTTAAAATTAATACAAAGTTATTTATTTTTCTTTAGCTCCTAGTTACCTCTAAAATAAAGTCTGACCTTCTTAAAATAGCATATGTGGTTGTGTTTTGTCTCCTGTAGATGTGCAAAACACTCTAAAACCCCCATTATATATCCAGCTATCTCACTATAGAGCTGGTTTCAACTACCCCAACTCAAAATCTGAGATAATTGTACTGAGGCAAAGACATCTTTACTAAGTAAGAGAAGAGCAGGAGTGGAAGTAGAAACATATGTGAAAGGATGACTAGCATACACTAAGTTGGAAACTTATTTGATTTTAGCAAATTTTATCTCATATGGTTATCTCATATGGTTTCAATTGATGAGAAGAGTTTGGTACCTGAAAATACAGTGTTACATAAAACAAATTATATAGCATAAGCTATGGCTTTATGAATGTACAGTGATATTTTTCACATACAGATCTTCACTGTTTTATGTACTTGGAAATATGGGTAGACAACTAAATGCTCACACCATGCTATCAGTAAGTCAGTCAGCTAAATTAAGTATAATGTCACTCACAGGAGATGATTAGGTTTTCCTGGTAGTAATTTTCAATAAACTGTAAGAATGAGGTATCAGAAGATTAAATGGCTGGTTTAAGACTTTTCAGTCTCAGTCATGTATCTCTTTTGAAATATGTTAGAAATGAGGAATATTGCACATATCTCTCAAGGAAATGATGTGGTATATTGACAATTTCATGTGGGATGTTTTTATAATAAGAATATTAAGCTTAACTGCAATAAAAGTAGGGTAGCTTTCCATTAACATAATATAATTTTAATATAATATAATATAATATAATATAATATAATATTATTAATATATAACATAATTTTATATAATGATATAAATTTTCTAATCCAATTAAACCATTTACAAAACTCACATGAGTTTACTTAAAATAGACAATATGTTACCAAAAAAAAATCTCTACTATTTTACCAGATATATTGTAGTATGTCAAACTAGTAGTTAAGGACAGGTTATCTATTTTGTCTTTAAAATTATTGAACAAAAAAGGCATACTCATTGGCTTTTTAATTTGTTATTTAAATTAAAAGTATTTTTATTTATAATTAAATATCTGAAGAATCTGTACAAAAGTACTGCAAAGCTTTATTAAATATTAATTTAATTCCATTTAATAAAATTTATTGAGGATCTGCTTTGTACTGATCCCAGTACTGAGCACTCTAGAGAAATACAAGACAATTATAAGTATGGCTTCTACCTTCAGAATTAATAAATTAGAGAGATAGCAACATATGTATTCATATTTACGTTTTACACGTGCTTATGTGTTTAGTAGCATTCATACTACAATATACATTCATCTAATGGTGACTTTGAATTGAGGTGTCTATAAATGGACAGGAATTTATGTAAAGCTGATGGAAACCTTAATAAAAAAAAGGAGCTATGATTACTTAAAATATAAAACATAAGATGTTCTATTATTCAAAATTATTGTTCAAATTTATCAGACTAGATTCAACGCCATAAGAAAGATAGCCAAAGAAATGGCACATCAGCTAAAGAAATCAAGAACATGTCACTGAAATAAATCTACATTCATCAAGAAATAAAAATAAAATTATCAGTTTTGAGATGAGTAATATGAAAAATGAAATCTCATTTTCTCTAATTTGCATCTCTCAAATGACCAGTAATTTTGAATATCTTTTTATATATTTATTTGTCATTTCTACTTCTTCATCTGAGAAGTGTCTATTTGTTTTGGATGCCCATTTTTTTATTGTGTCTTTAAATCTGGAGAGCATGATTTTTTTGAGTTCTTAATGTATTCTAGATATTAGTCATTGAGGAAGAACTGAAAAAAATGTTTCTCATTCTGTGGGTTTTCTCTTCACTATGTTGTTGATTTTTTAGCTGGGCAAAAGCCTTTTAATACGATGAATCCCAGTTGTTGATTCCAACTCACTCCAGAAAGAATGGCTATTATCAAGAAATCAACTGATAACAAATGCCGTATGGGCCATGGGGAAAAAGAAACCCTCTCCACTGTTGGTGGAGGTATATCATGTACAGGTACAAATTCTCTATGATGACTATGATCATTAAGGGTATTTAAAATGTACCAATAAATTTAATTATTAAAAAAGAAAATGGATAAAATCCTAAGTATTCTGAGTCAAAAGATTAATGCATAAAGAAAAACATGGAATGATGAAATACTTTGACTCTGATAAAACACACTGAAAAAAGTGACTTCCCTAAAAGTTAAATTTCCGGAGCTGGGGATTTAGCTTACTGACATAAGGGCCTGTCTGGCAAGAGTGAGGTAGTGAGTTTAATCCTTGGTACAAAAAAAAGTTAAATTTCCACCCAGTAAATATAAGCATCAAGTTTCAATGACTGTGTATATTTTGTCCTATAAATTATCTCTTTCCTGAAATAAAGGTGAAAGAAAACTGAAATTTCAAGTGTTTGGAGATTTGAAAAGGTGCTATATGAGAAGAGAAAGAAATGCATGACCAAATACAAATTTTTAAAACAGAAAATCCATAGTTTTCAATTTTTGCTCATGAGTATAACATAACAATTCATATCAAGCAGTATTTTAATATTTCTATTCCAATAATATATAATGTATAATTCTAATATATATGGTATTTTAATGTATATATTCAAATAATATATACAATATATAATTCTAATAAATATATATAGGTACCTTGTTCCAAACTGTGTATGTGGTTCCAACAAATATATTGTCTCTCTTTACATAGAAAATCATCTCTGACAAATTATCATTCTCAGTAGTTTGTATCACAGAATCAATAAGTGAATTATTCTCTTTAACTCAGGTATTTATGCCTCTCACTACTTTTTAATCACTAGTCAGTATCTTCTTGTGTTTATAGATATCAGATCAAATTTCATTCTCCGGAGCACTATGTTTATTCCGTTTCCATTGTTAAATATCAACTTGGCCAATTATTTTTTCTTAGAATATAATATCAGTTCATATTGAGTAATATGACAATCAAGTATCTATTTATTAATGTCTCCATTACATGATTGCATGACACATTAATATAGCACCTATCAGCATAATTTGTACATAGTGAAAATTCTAAAGTAGTAACTGTTGATTAAATTAGTGAAGGAAAAGATAAAGAACTAAGCATATTTAAATTCCTTCATTCTTTAAAAGCTTTTAACTTCATGAGAAAGCCCTCTTTTATTTCTTCAGTTAGAATCAATGATGTGCTCTTTTTCATACGATGACTTTGATTTTCTGCCTGTATTTCTAGTTTAAAGGGCCTGGTTTTCTATTTCCTTAGGTTTGGTCACATCCATCTCTATCGCTATAAAGCAAACCTCTGAAAATCATGAGTCACATCATTTCTTAATTGCTTTCTACAATATCTATTTAGACTGTAGAATAGCGAAAGTACTGAGATTTTTACTGACCTGAATTAAATAAAATGATTCAGTTTTGGGCTAATCGTTTCCTTGTCAAACTTCAAATCATCAGGAACCATGCTAGAGCACCTAGAATGGATGGCATGCTTTTGTTACAACTAAATCAAGACCATGAAGTTCTGCATATGCCTTACCTGCACATGCTGTTCTACCATGTCAGACCTCACATTTAATAGGGAAAATATCTAGGGGGAAAATGTTCAAATACGCAGCCTAACTGTCATATATCTGTAAAATACAAACCACATGTTGTTAATGTTAACTGACTCTGGACTCCATCAGCAACTTTTTATATTGTGAACTTCTAGTACCTTCAGTTTTGGAATTTCAAATGCAATGTTCATACACATGACTTGACCCTATGCTAGGAATTCTGACTGCTTTCCCAGGAGTAATGTTGAGGTTTTTTGATTAGTTCATACTTTCTCACCTCATCCCATTTGGACAAAATGTTTGGAAGCTAACCATTTAGCTGGGCCTATAGCCTGTGGCTGTGAAGCACAAAAGCAGCTTCTGCTGCCCAATTCGGAGGCAAAGGCCAAATCCCACCAACTGAGTTTTATTAATACCATGTCTTTACCAAGGAGGCCAACACACCACACTTAATTCTGTTGTTCAGGGGAAATGCTACATTAGAAAACCAGGCAACCCATTTGGGACACCTTCAGTCTGTGTTTCAGACTGTAGCTTTCTTTCTCTTAATAAATATATTCCGCTATTCACCTCCATTGTTCCTAAAATTCATTATTCAATTTCAATGCACGTGAACTCATATTGGGCATCTAGTAGGTTAGGAGTTTCTTTCCCCTGAATCATTTGGAGATCTTCCACCAAGACCATTGTTTGGAGGTGAGAGTTTGCTTTATTTTTTCAATTTTTTTTTTAATTTAAAAGAGAATAAAACAAAAGGAGGCAGTACAGAGCAGATCAGAAGAGGTCAACATAGGCAACACAGTACTTTACATTAAGTCAACTGGACATCAACAGTATCTAATGCCATATCTCTTACTCTGCTATAGTTGAGCATAGTTTCAATTACAAAAATATCAAACATAACACAATAGTATAAAGCCATGCATATAGTGAAAGAATTCCAGGGCTTTCTGAACCAAATAACAGAGAATGATCAATGGGTATTATAATATCTCATTTTTGATAAAAAAGAAAAAAATTTGTTTGAACTATCACACATATTCAAATTCCAATGAGACACAATGTGGTAGACAGAACCAATGGCAATA
>PVJX010025001.1:0-27479 GCA_004027295.1 Dolichotis patagonum | reverse complement strand
TTTTTTTTTTTTTTTTTTTTTTTTTTTTTTTTGTACCAGGGATCGAACTCACGACCTCACACTTGCCAGGCAGGCGCTTAAGCCACTGAGCTAAATCCCCGGCCCTCCAGCACCATTTGTAAAGAGGTTATCTTTCCTCCAGTGAAGGTGTTTGTCTCCTTTGTCAATGAGAAGGTGGCTGAGTGTGTCTGGAGTTGTTTGTGTGTCTTCTAATCTTTCCATTCATCCTCAGGTCTGGGTTTTTTTTTTTTTTTTCCATTTTAAAAAAATCACAGTAGCTCTGTAGTGATTTCAAATCAGGGATTGTGATGCTCCTTGCCTTAACTTTGTTGCCCAAAATTGCTTTTGCTATTCTATGTCTCTTTTGGTTCAAATGAGTTTTAGAATTTTTTTTTTTTTTTTTTTTTTGTACCGGGGATTGAACTCATGACCTAGTGCTTGCCAGGCAAGCACCTATGCCACTGAACTAAATCCCCAGCCCCTTTAGAATTGTTTTTATCTAACTCTGCTCCAATAGTTTGCCATTGGAATTTTGATCAGGATTGCATTAAATCTATATTACAGTTTTGGAAGGATAGCTATTTTCACTATGTTGATTCTTTCTACCCAAGAATGAGGAATATTTTTCCATTTTCTGATATCTTCTTCAGTATCTTTTCTTCAGAGTACCGTAATTTTCAATGTTAAGATCTGTCTTGGTTACTTTTCTCTCATTGTTGAGACAAAATACCTGATGCCCAAAATGAAGGAAGGAAAGGTTTATTTAGCTTACAGTTTTTTGGACTTTTTTTTAGACATTTCAGTCCATAATTAGCTAGTTCCAAGACAGGGTGGTGTTGCCGAGGGACAGCTGATCACTGTAGTGGCAGATTCCAAAAGTCGCAGAGCAAAAAGACAAAAAGATAAGAGAAAAGCACAGCCTCGTTCCTTTATATTACATGCTGGTTACCAGTCTCTGGGTGGGTGCAGCACTCACACCCTGAATCCCAGTGCTAAACAACAAACCAATCATAAACACTAGATTCAGTAGCCTTGGAAAGGCCTGTCCCACCATGAACACATGAGGCTTTGTGGGGACATCTAAACACAAACCATAGCAAGGTCGTTTACTTCCTTTGTTAGGTTGATTCCTAGGTACTTCATTTTTTTGGATGCTATTGTGAAAGCTGTTGTTTCTCTAATTTCTCTCTCAGTGATTTTCTTTCTTTTTTTTCTTTTTTCTTTTTTTGGTACCAGGGATTGAACTCATGACCTCACACTTGCCAAGCAGGTACTGTGCTGCTGAGCTATATCCCCAGCCCTAGTTCCTTATCTGTTTACAGGACAGTTATTTGATTTTTGTGTTGATATTTTTTGTTTGTTGGTTTGGTTTGGTTTTTTTTTTTTTTTTTTTTTTTTGAGACAGGGTCTCACTATGTAGTTTAGACTGGTCTTGAACTCATTATGTAGCCCAGGCAGGCCTCGAACTTGCAGAGATCATCTTGCCTCAGTCTCCTCAATGCTGGGATTCCAGGCATATGGCATTATGCCTAGCCACACAGTGTTTTTTTGCGGGGGTGGGTACCAGGGATTGAACTCACGACCTGGTGCTTGCCAGGCAAGTGCTTATGCCGCTGAGCTAAATCCCCAGCCCCTTTTTTAATTTTTAATTTTTTAAAATTAAATGTGTTTCTTGTATGCAACATAGTTTTTGGATTTTGCTTCTGGATCCATTTCTACCAGTATGTTTCTTTTGATTGGTAAATTGAGACCATTAATGTTGATGGTTGTACCTGATATGTATTGACTTATTCTTGTCATGTCATTTTCCTGTTGTTGTCCCCCCTCCCCATTTAATTGCTTGCCTTTGATGATGGATTCATTCTGTTGGAGTTCATGGAGTTATAGTTCTTGTTATCTCTTTCTAGATTGTCCTTCAGAACATTTTGGAGTGTTGGTTTGGTGTTTATGAATTTCCTCAGGTATTCTTTGTCATGGAAGTATTTTATTTATCCATCAATTTTGAAAGACAGTTTTGCAGGGTACATCAATCTGGGTTGGAGGTTGTTTTCTTTTAGGGCTTGAAATAGTTTACTCAGTCTCTCCTTGACTTGAGGGTTTGTGTTGAGAAGTCTGCTATGATTCTGATGGTCTTTCCTTTATAGGTGATTTGTTTCTTTTCTCTAACGGCTTTTAATATTTTGTTCTTGTGTTGAATTTCTGGAATCTTGAGTATTACATGCCTTTGTGTAAGTGTTTTTTATTCATCACTAACTGGACTTCTATATTCCTCACTTATCTGTATGTCAGACTCTTTTTTTTTTTTGGTACCGGGGATCAAACTCACGACCTCACGCTTGCCAGGCAGGTGCTTAAGCCACTGAGCTAAATCCCCGGCTGTATGTCAAACTCTTATTCTTTGCTTGGGAAGTTTTCTGACATTACTTTGTTTGTTTTTGTTTGCTTTTCTTTCTTTCTTCCTTTTTTTTTTTTTTTTTTTTGTCATTTTGAGACAGCATCTCACTCTGCAGTTAAGGCTGAACTACTCTGCAGTTAAGGCTGGACTTGAACTCACTTTGTAGTGCAGGCTGGCCTCAAACTGTTGCCTCAGCCTCCTGAGTGCCACCATGCCCCACTGAACAGGTTTGTTTTTCTTTTGTACTGGGAATTGAACTCAGGACCTTGTGCTTGCCAGGGAGGTGCTTGGATATAGCTGCTGAGCTATATCCCTAGCCTCTCAACAGGGCTTTTATGGCTCTGCTTTTTCATTGATTCTGGTCAATCTTATGTCATACTTTTTTGGATCATCTAGAAGCTGTTGGATTGATTTTTTGTGGTCTCTTCCTATTTTTAAGAAATCTTTTTCTCATGATCATTAACTGCAATCCTGTCTTCTATACCTGATATTTTGTCCTCCCATTGGCTTATTCTGGATATACATTCAATAGAATTATTTTATCTCCTGAATATCTGTTTGAATCTGTTTTAGTGATTCCATTTCTTCCCTGTGCTGGGTGTTCATGGTTTCCATCATTTTCCTAAGCTCCTGTATTTTTTTTTTTTAATCTGTATGTGCTCTAGAGTCATTAACTATATCTTTCATTATGCTATCACTGTAGTTACCTGAGTATTTCTGATTTGAGTTTTTTAGAGCTTCATTCATCTGTTTTGTTGGTTCCACTGTTACCACTTCAGAGAATTCAGGAGGATGGCTTTCACGTTGTTTCATCTCACTGACCCTGAATTCACCTTTGGTGACCTGGAAGAGAAGGGTTGCATCTTGCTTAAGTATTGTCTCATTTTCTTTCTTTTTTTAAAAGTGTAATTCCTGGGTTGATGCTTATAAATTGTTTATGATCTGTGTGCCAGTGGTGGCCAGGTGTGCAGGGAAGAGAACCAAGAAGAGGCCAACCCCTTCCTGTGAGCCAGCTGGCACGCAGGCTGGCAGACAAGAAGTGTTGAGTGCCTTGCCCTCTCATAAGCAACTGGCTGATTTGGAGAAACACAGGCTGAGATGATAGCCACAGAAGTAAAAAAAAAAAAAAAATTAATGACTGTATTGTTTAATTGACTCTGTAGGCTTAAAACTGGTAGTCTGAGCATATATTTAGAGGATAACAATATGCAATATAGCAACTATGGGGAATTTCCTTCTGAAGATGATAGCCATTGTTAGTTCCCTACTGTCTTGTTTTAAAGTCCTGTATTATTTTCATTGTTTTTGCTTATTCTGTTTTGTTTTGTTTGATTTTACTATATCTGATGGCATAGGCAGCTATTTCAAAGATAACAAAATATATTATGGCAGCCATTATTGATTTCTTATTATCTTGTTTTGGAGTCCTGTATCACTTTCATTGTATGTTTGGGCTGATTTTATTCTGTTCTGTTTGATTCTACTATGTCTGATGGTATGGGCAGCTGTTTTGAGGATAAAAAGAAACATTATGATAGCCATTGTTGATCTGCTATTACCTTGTTTTGCAGGTAATAGCAAATTACCTTTTGCTTTTGTATCACTTTCACTGTTTTGTTTTGATTGGTTTTATTGTTTTATTTTGTTTGGTTTGGTTTATTCTCTTTAAAATAAAAACATTTCTTATGGTGAGTAGATTTATTGCTAATATTGAGAGCCATGAAGAGATGATGACTTCTCAGAGATGTCTTCTAGGTGTAGCTCACTTTTGGCTTTTGAGTGTATGGTAAGATCCTATCTCTTCAATTTATTGGGGCTGAAAAAAATTTATTGGGGATGAGAAGTTGCTGCCTATTTGCCCTAGTTCCTGTTTTTTTGGCACTGGCCTATAGTATTTTTATGACCCTTAGGCAATCTCAGTCTTGACATACCAAGAAGAACAAATGATTCAGAACAATATATCACCTTAGCTAAGGTAGTACAATCAGCAATAACAATAGAATCAAACACAGCCTAGAAAATGACAAACATAAAAAAAAGGAAAATGACAAACATAACTATTAATTTGCCAGTTTTAAACTTATGAACTAAATTTGTGGTTATATAACAAAATTTAAAACAAACCATAAAACTGTGCACAGTAAGTAAGCCCTCTGTGGTTTATTCTCAGGAAAGAAAATTTAAAAGGGATTAAGGGGGAAAAAAAGAGGAAAAGGAGGAGAAGGGGAATTGAAGGAGAAAGAGAAGAGATTAGAAGCAAGGCTGGAGAAAAAAGGAAGATCATGCAAACTTTGGGAATCTGGTGAAGAAGACAAGAAGAAAAGAGAGACGGGAGACATAAAAACAAGAACAGACCAGAACTGCAACAACAATAAACTTGAAATAATGTTCACACTCATAAAAACAAGAACAATCAAGAAAAAAAAGAGAAGAAAATTTTTAAAAGTCTACTTCAAGGTATGTCTCTGCTGTCACTGGTAGAGAAAGTGAGAAGACAGAGTCCAGATCTATGTTAATTAGTCCAAGCAAGACAGCTATAGTTTTATGGTGGGGTAGTGGATAATTTCAGCAATCCTGCACCTTTAGTTCCACTGAAGTTTGGGCTGATTGCTGATTGTGAGGCTGGAACACGATTTGTTTAGCCTCTGTTAGCTTGAACTCATCTCCTTTATCTCCTGCCAACTTGAACCCGGAAGCTTCACTCTGATACAGGTAGCTGCTAGATTGAGACAGCCTGCCTCTGTTCTGAGTTCTGAGCTCAGTTGGCCCTTTATCAAGATGGCTAACAGCCTCTCCTGAGAGATTTCTGAATGCAAATAATTCACCAGCCACTGCAGTCTGCTGCAGCCAGTGCTCTGCTCCATTGATGCATTTTTTGCGGGAGTCCTCTAGGGTCACCAGTAGTTACCATGGGTTGGCAGGTTTAAGCTGCCCCTCCCATGCAGTGAGTCGGGCTCAGGGAAATCTACCACCTGCCTTCTCCTTCTTCACTGAAGTCTCTCTCTTTGTTCTGCCTATGGACTTCAATTCTTACTTCAGATCCTTTCTGGGTCCCACTCTCTTCCTCATGTTGCTATGTTCCAGCATCTGGACACCAAATCTTAGAGATACTCTTTCTTTGCTGTTCATCACTCTGCCATCTTTAATTTTTAAAGTTTTTGAGACAGGGTCTAAGTTGCCCAAACTGGCCTCAAACTTGTAATCTTCCTGCCTTAGCTCCTGAATCACTAGGATCAGAGATGAGTGCCGCGGTACCCAGCTTGATTCTCATTCTGGATAGGTGAATTAATTCTTTGCATCTTCTTTAGTAATTTGACACAGCTGAGACACAGTTGCACAGTTGCACAGGGCATGGGAATCACATATCATCATAATGGGCCACACAAGACCAGAGAAGGGAGGCACACTTCCTCTTCCTAGGGCAGGATTAAATGCTTAGGGAGCGTCATACAGGCAAGAAAAATGTTCTGGCCCAGGGCTGTCCCTTCAGTGCGGGTCAAAGGATTATCCTGAGACTTTTTCTTTGGTTTGTTACTTCCTCACTGCTAAGACAAAATACTCAATACCCACAAGATAAAGGAGGAACTTTATTCTAGCACACTGTTCGTAGAGGTTTCAGTCCATAGTCAGCTGGCTCCAAGGGAGAGCAGCATGGTAGAAGAGCAGGAAAGAAGACAAACAGTCCATGGTGAAGTAGGCAGAAAGCAGCAAGCCTGCCTTCCCTCTTTCCCTTTATAGTCCATCCAGGCTACAAATCTACTGATTGATGCCACTCATACCCAGTGTAGGGCTCCCCTCTTTGGCAATTCCATCACCCAAAATCATGATAAACCAATCATTAAACTAATCCAATTATATCTATAATCCAGTATCACACTCTAGTCCAGCCACTTCCCAAAAGCCCCACCAATGAGTGCATAAGGCTTTGGGGGGATGTCTAGATATATGCCATGACATTCTTCTTCGAGAAGTCCCCCTGACAGGTCTCTGAGTGACAGTTTCCTTGGGGACAGACTTCTCTGAGCTGGCTTTTCTAGACACAGAAATGCTCCCTCAGCATTAGGGTCCCTTGGGTGGGGCAGAACCACAACTGGAATCAGTTCCAGGGGGCCTCTTGCATCTATGGTGATAGGCTTTCAGGGTGAACTGATGTCCTCACCTTCCTGCAACACACCTGGCCCAGGCCAGGACCTGAAACACACCTATTTGTTGTGGCATGGTAAATTAATCTCTTGGAATTCTAATTTTTAATCTGAAGAAAAGGGTTAATAACACTCATTATCTGGGTTTGTTGTAAAAACAAATAAAGTAATATCTGTAAAGTTCCTCATACATTGATTAAATCCTGGAAAGAAACTGATATATGTTCAGTCTCTTCTCCTCCTACTTTCTTTCCTCTATTGCTTCCCCCTCCCAGATTCCAACCCAGAAAATGGGGATCACCTGGCTTTCTATCCCTCACTCCCTAAAAATGACCAAAAGCTGTGACTTGTCATTCTGTGTATTGTCCCCTTTTAAATGTCTGTTTTCCCTTAGCTGAGTTCAGGCCCTCCTCATTTTTACTTACCACTGCAGTAACCTATTCAATTATTCTCCCTAATTTCAGCCTCCTCTTCCAACCCATCCTCCACACTGTTGCTATTTCTAAAATGCAAATTTGATCATGTCTTTCCCCTGCTTAAAATTCTTCATTTGCTTTCCATCACCTTCAGGTGACAAAAAAAAAAAATCCAATTTCTTTTCTTTTCCAATTTCTGTAGCATGTCACACAACGTCCTTTATGATCTAACCCCTACTTATCACTCTGGCCCCTTTATTTCATCCTTGAGTCTCTTCCTTGACCTAGCACATCCCACTTCGGCTCTTGATGTACTTAAACATTTAGAGTTCCCCGGACAAACTGCTCTTATCTCTGAACATCTGCCCTTGTTGTTTGTCGGGTTGGAACCACTGCACCCCTCACCCCCATCCACTTCCAAGCTCTCCTGCCAGGTCCTCCTGATCCCTTTGGCCCTTCGGATCTAGGTGCGTATCACTTCTGGGAGCTCCGAGGGTTAGTTATTCTTCTATGCACAAATTTGTCACGGTACTTGTCACATTGCAGAACAGCTACTTGTTTCTTTCTGACTGTCATTCAATTGTGAGTTGCTGAAGTTAAGGGTAGTATCTTTTATTTTGGTTCTTTAAGGTCTCATATATTCCAGGCACATATAATAAACATTTTATTGATTAAGTAGGGTAGGGTATGAATTAAGGACTGATTCTCATTATAAGCTATTATTTGTGGCATTCATTCATTTACTAATCAAAGGAACACATTCATTCATTCAATAAATATTTATTTAATGGGTATCTATTTTGTGCCAGGCGTTTTGCTAGTATTGCAGGTTCCAATGTGTCATCTGGATGTGTTCCTATTTTCCTTTAGCTGCCGTCTGTCATAGCTGAGTAGCCTCTGTTGCCCTGACTCTTTGGGAGGATTCTATCAGTCTTTCGGCCTGATTCCTGATTCCTTGTGACTTCTGAACTGTTGCTACACACTGTTCCTATCTTACACATTTGCCTTTGATATCTGGCTGACTTTACTTTGTTGTGCACTGAGCCAAATTTCCAGTCTGGGCCTGCTCTATATTGTTTGGCCACTCCCACCCCCACCCTATGCTGACACAACTGCTTCCTTGAAGATGAAAGATTCCCATCATTTGAGCCTCATTATTTGGTTTTAATTTTTTTCTTTAAATTTATCAGTGATCAGTCTGGCGTGGTGGCACATACCTGTAATCCTAGCACTCAGGAGGCTGAGGCAGGAGGATTGTTGTGTGTTCAAGACCAGCCTGAACTGCATAGTCTAAGACCCTGTCTCAAAAAGACCAAAAAAAAAAAAAAAAATTACCAGCGATCTTCCATGATTTGTTGAATTTAGTAGGCTTTCTCTTATATTTCTCCCAAATAAGCTCCCTGTTGCTTTTGAAGTCCTGATATTGTCTTCTTTTTGTTTGTTTTGTCTTCTTTTTTCTTCTTCATCTTCCTCCTCCTTCTCCTCTTCCTCCTTCCTCTTCTCTCCTCCTCTTCCTCCTCCTTCTCTTCTTCTTCTTCTCTCTCTCTCTCTCTCTCTCTCTCTCTCTCTCTCTCTCTGTCTTCTGGGATTACAGGTGTATGCCACCATGTCTGGCTTATATTCTTTTCTAATAGTTCATCTTCTTGTAAGGTTCCAGTAAAATGTAAAAATACCTAACATTTTAACATCACAGCTTATGGAATACCTTTATATGCTTTATTTCATTTTTCATCATCTTAGAATGTGAATCTTTCCAAAACCTACAACTTTAGTTTCATGGAATCTTGCTATTCTTACTAGTCATTTCTGATGCCTCCTCAAAATAATTTTTATTATATTCTTTTCTCTGAACTTCCACTGTATTTTCCCAAACTTCTATCACAGGTCTTATAAAAATATTATGCCTTTGTGTTTACATGACTGTCTGTCTCCTACTAGACCATAAGTTCTATGTTGCATGGGTTTTTCTATACCAACACTCAATAATGTGTGGCCATAATGTGAGCTTAACATTCAGTGAAGGGGGCCATGGGTTTAGCTCAGTGGCACAAGTGCCTGCCTGGCAAGCATGAGGTCATGAGTTCAATCCCTGGGACCCAAGGGGGGAAAAAAAAGAAAGAAAAAAAAATCAGTCAATGAAGGATTAGATGATTTCTAAGATTTTATAACTTTGAATTCCAGGAGTAACTTTGAACCCTTCTCTAAGTCCTTTTAGTCACCAAGTGTCACTATTATTATTATTATTAGTAGTAGTAGTAGTGGTAGTGGAGATTGAATCCAGAGGCTCCCACAAGCCAGTGAGGTAAGAGATTAGGATGTGGCAAACCAGCTGGGCAGGTGAATGTGACCTGAGCTGTCAACCATGAAGACTCATGAGACATGTCCAGCCCTGCACCTGGAACCAATCAGAAAGCCCTATCTTCAGTTCTTCTCATGAGAACTCAAGTACATTTTTGATAGGAGGCCTACACCTGACCTTAGCCTGAAGAGTGGGAGATACAAAAGATGGCTGCTGTTAAAATTGGCCACTGGGTTTTCTTCTCACAATGGACCACTCTCACACTTCTTTTTTTTACTTTTAATTGACCTGCACTCTGCACAGCATGTTTTTTTTCCCTACCTTTAATAAATGTAAAACCTCACTACCTTTTCGCTTGTTTTATCCAATTTTTTACTCAAAACAAGAAGAACCAGGGCTGGGGATTTAGCTCAGTGGCTTAAGCGCCTGCCTGGCAAGCGCGAGGTCGTGAGTTCGATCCCAGGTACCAAAACAAAACAAAACAAGAAGAACCTAGAAAAGATCTCTAGAAAGAGTCCCCAGCACCCCACAGTCTAGTAACACTAGAAGGTACTCTACCATTGAACTACAGCTCCAGGCCTCCAGTTCTTTTTTTTTTTTTTTTTAAACAGGGTCTTTTTTGGAGACAGGGTCTTGCTAAATTGCCCAAGCTAGTTTTACAATTACATTACTCCCACCAGAACCTTCTAAGTAACTGGGATTACAGGCCACAGCCATGCCCCATTAAGTTTAAGCTCTTTATTCTGCTATCAGGGTCCTTCCATATGTCCTGAAACTTCTTAATCATAATCCTGAGTCTTGTTTCATTATGTTTCTCTTGTTATCACCCAGAAGCCAGAGAAAGACATCTATTTTTTTCCTTCTGTCTATATTCTACCTTACCTTTTATTTTTAAAAAACAAAATTAATTAAGTTTCTACCCTTCCTTTAAAGTTCAACCTAAATCTTATTTTCCCCAGGAAGCTTTTGACTCTTTTGGTCCTAGCTGATATCCTTCTTCTCTGACCTACTACTATTTACTATCATATAACTTATTAGTTTTTATTCTTGGACGTTTAATCATCTATGGCAGGAGCTTGCAATTTATGACCTATGAATCAAATTTGGCCAGCTGCCTGTGAGCAGGTTTTATATTAAAAGTTTAAAAGATGACTATTTTGTAACAGATGAAAATGATGTAAATTCAAACTTCAGTGCCCACAAATAAAGTTTTATTAGAACATAGACATACCCGTATATTCACAAGCTGTCCACAGCTGCTTTCAAGCTACAAATGGGAGACCTGAGTCATATATATATATATATATATATATATATATATATATATATATATATATATATATATATTTTGTACCGGGGATCAAACTCACGACCTCACGCTTGCCAGGCAGGCACTTAAGCCACTGAGCTAAATCCCTGGCCCGACACCTGAGTCTTAACAGAGAGCATATATAGCTCAAATTCTAAAATATTTTGTTTCTTGGTTGTTTATAGGAAAAGCTTGCTCCTCTCTGAGCTAGGATCTTGAATTCTCTTTATAATCTTTTCATAGCTGTTTAAGAACTATGGGGAAGTCTATTTCACTAAAGACATCTTTTGAAAGTTAATTAGCTGTTCATTAGGAAGGTGGGGGAAGTCAGAGTAGGAGGCTGCACAGAGTGAGTGGAATCTAGCCTGATTAGAAATTTATTAACTCAGGCAACTAGATTCTATTGGAAAGTGAGAGCCAGAGGATCTCAGATAGATGAGAAAAAAATAGGTGATCTTTTTTTCCATCTTCTCTTTCCAACCTAGCAAAGGAAATGTGCTGAACAGAGGATCTAGCTGGAGAAAAGGGTATTTGAAGTCTTACCTAAATCTGGTTGTTGGGAAGCCATCAGTGATTGCTGCTGGAGACAAATTCAGCTATTAATAACTGTTTTAACAGGCCATAAAAGACACCATCAAAGGCGTGCAATTGCTAAAGCTGAAAGTATTTAGCTTTGGCTGGCTGAAGCTGTAAGTAAATGTACAATGCCCACAAGATTACGGATATGAGAACTTAAAGGATTTTCTTAAAGCGGAAATGAAAGTTACTGGACTAGTAGCTGAAGTTACCAGAAAGTTCAGGAAGTTTACCTAGGTATGCTATTTGCTTTCTACTTCCCTCATCACATCCTTTTTCTTAAAAATTATACAGCACAGTAATTTCTGCCTTATTGGAGAATAATCCATATAGATTAGATTGGATTGTGGGCTTTTACATTTGCTCCCTACATCTCAGAGACTCAAACATAGCCCATCAAATGATGTATTGTTCCCTGCTTGCAGGAAGGTGCAAGCTAGCCTCCGGGAGACTGGATTTGCATATTTCAGTGGTAACAATAGGTGAAAATTGTGTCTTTTTTTTTCTTTCTTTCTTCATAGCAGCGGCACAATGGAGGCACATTGTTGGGCTGAATTGAATGAAAACACAGTTGTAAATTAGCTTTAGGGAAGCTCATTACCTATTGAAGTGGACCCTGGAGGGCCACCATTGGAGAGTTTTCCTTCTATTTTGTCTAGGGTGGCAAAAAGCATTTGATGAGTCCAAGTGTCTACCAGCTCCTAAACTCCGTAATCTTCCAAATCAAACAGGCAGTTCAAAATTTACCTAATATTTGCGATCCAGCGCTGGCTTTTGCTCCAGTCTCTCCTTCACCTTCCCTCCCCCCTCCACGAGGTTCCCTATTCAATCTTAATCTGCCACATTTTGGTTTAACTCTTTTCTTTCACCGGTTCCTGCTTTCCACGTACCTCTCCACGTCCAGTTTTTCTTCCTTCTCAAACTCATACGCTCTTTCCTTCCCTCTCACTCCTTCCTTTTTTCGTGTACCACTTCTTGGCTCCTCTTCATCGCTCTCCCTACTTCATTTTCTGTCCTCTCATCCCCCGACGACAGTGTCCCCCTCCTTCCCGCTCTCTGTCTTACCCTAGTTTGGAAATGCAGCAGTCCTCCGAACTTGCCACCATTGGATCCGAGGGGCTGTCACTCTGCGGTAGGAGGAGCTCCGGTTGGTCGGGTTTGAGGGGTGAGGTGGGTGCCGCACTGGATATAAAAGGTGGAGCCCGGGAGGTGCGAGGGCCAGGCCTGGGTCGCGGGGTTCCCAGGCGGCGAGCTGAACGCTGAGCGCCGCAGGTGCCGGCCGGAAAGCAGCAGCTCTGCGCACCAACTTGCTACTTCTGCTCAGCCACGGTCCTGCCTTTGGAGCCCGCGACTCGCGACTGCTGTCCACGCGTCCCCGGGGACCCCGTGCCTCACCTGTGCTCCGGTCCGGCAGCCGCGATGAGCGAGGTGAGCTGCGTGGCCCCCGCACACCGGGTGGGCGAGGGCTGCGGCGGGGAGGAGGCTGCGGCTCGGGCCCCTGGGAGACTCTGGGGATGCCCGTTGATCCTCCCGGAAAGCTCCCATCTCGGGGTGTTGTGAAGCGGTTAAAAGGGAGAGTGTTTTAAGTATCCCAAATGTGGTGGCTGTAGAGGGAGGGAAATGAGCTCCAAGGCGAGAAACCATCTCGTAGGCATGCTGCCCTTGCCTGTCTTACTGCTCCGGACTTGTGCTGGTTTCCTTCATTCCCCTCTTGGCGTCCAGCTACCTCTCCTAGAGTTGTGTTGCTTTTGCCTTGCTCAGGTAGAACCAACAAGAGCTCCAGCCCTGGTGCCGGAGGGTGGCCACTTCTTTCTTGTTGGGAACGTGGCATCTTTCACGCATTCAGTCGAAAAACATCGGAGGGACCATTTCTGGTATTAGAAGCCTTGCTGTGGAGGCATGTCTAGCGCCGCAGATGTCTCCATCTAGAGTAGAACTCCCTCTGCAGCGCTTCTTACCTGTAAGTCTTCAGGCAGGCTCTGTAGGGTGCAAGGAGCCAGACTTGATCCTTCAGCTGACTTACTCTTTCCAAAGAACACTGTCCATGGTGGGGGTGAAAGCAGAGACTTTGGAAAGCTGACTGTACTTGCAATCTCGTGGATTGTTCTTCCCAAGTGAAGTTGGTTGGGACAGTGGAATCACAAACGTGTCCTACAACGCTCTTCTGGTGCCCAGGCCCTCGTATTCCCTCTCGATTCTCACCTGCACACCAGGCCCAAGCTCAACTATTGGCTAGCTATATGACCTTAGGCAAATTATAAAACTTTTATGTGCTTCATCTTTTTAATCTGTGAAATGGGTTGTTTTAATGAATAAATGAGGTTAAATGATATATGCAAAATGCTTTGAAAAGTACCTGGCACAGAGCAGGCAATCAATCTGTGTTAGCTATTATCTCACTCTGTGTGTGTGTGTGTGTGTGTGTGTGTGTGTGATGTGTGTGTATTTTTTATTGTTACACTATTACCAAAAACTAGCATAAGAATTTCCAAGGATATCAGGTTAGCGGAGGACCTAAGAGGCTGGGTCTGAGTTCAGATACTAAAGATGAAGATTGTCAGTAGGAGTTCTGTTGGCTCCCACCAAAAGCCATTATCTAGGGAGCCAATTAGTGCCAACTGCTATGTTGTCTTGATTGCCATGCCCTCTAAATTTATCCTGGAAAAGTCAGCTAGTCTTGGGGGCTGCAGAAGAAACATCGTAATTTCCAGTTCCTCAAACTGGTTGTGACTGTGACCATGGCAGTCTCAGACAGAAAAAGAAAAATGGAGCAACCTTCTCTTTTCTTGCTTTTTTTCAGCTCTAATATGAGAAGGAAGGTTTTCTTTCCCCTCTTAACTGAGGTTTCAGACCACTCCTCCTCACCCCACTGTTTCTAAATCTGGGTATTTTAATCCAAACCATCCCCTGAGAGTTTATCCAATTGTTATGCCAGCATGAAGGTTTGTGGTTGGCGTGTGGTTTGAGGGGAGAAGTCTGTGGCCGTTCTGTAGGGGCACAGTACAGGAGCTAGTCTTTATGGTGGTATGAAGTGAAGTGACAAAGCTGTTTCGTGGCCAGGGACATAATTGGGTACTTGCTGGGGGAAGCCAGGTCTTGGGCCCCTCTGACAGCAGCTGAACTTGGCATGCCTCAGTTAGGGGCTCAGCAGGTGATGAGAGTACATCCTTGGATGTGGATACGTGTAACTCTGTGTGTGCAGGACCGCTTGGCCTCCTAGGCTGTCAAAGCAAATGGGTTCTAACTAGTAATGTAGCCTACAGAGCTGCCTCTTACTGAGCTGAGCCTGATTTCAGGGATGAGTATTCACACCATCCAAAAGCGCCACCTGGGTTACACCGAGACCAGCTGTCTCTGAACTAGATCCCCTGAGGAATCTCTGCTTCCTTGGAGGCCAACTCCAGCCTGTTTTCTTCCTCTTTTAAGAACTATGATGAAAAGTGGAAGTGTTGCCTAGAGCCCTGTAGCTCTAGGGAGACTCCAAACTGCTTCATTCTCTCAGCCCAGCCCCATGGGTCTCCTCTTTCAGGCTGAGTTGCCTGGGCCAGGAAAGCCTTGGGTACTCTGATCATATATAAGTTTCGTCTCCTCAATGCGCTTATTTCCTTGCTTCAGAGAAACTGCAAGAAATGAGAGGATTTGGCATGTCTTTAACAGACTCCCAATTCAAATAAAGAATAAAAACTGGGAAGGAGCCTCCAGACCTAGTTCAGCTAACAGTACAGGGGTTCTGGTGGGGCTGCTGGGGAGTTTTATCTCTCTGTTTTGCCTTTGTGGCCCTTTGCTGTCACTCAGTACTGCAGCGGAGCATTTCCCCCATGAGTGTGTGTGCTCGTGTGCAGAGGAGCTGCAGGGACAATTTCCAGCTTGTCTACATTCACAGCTGCAGGCAGGTCTTGATTGCTGTGAATCACAGTCTGTCTCCTCTAGTTTAATAACTTTCCCTTCTTTCAATGAAGACAGGAACCAGGGATGCAGTCAGTGCCTGAGCGCTCCTCTCTGTAATCCCTCCCATGCAGTATAGCTGGCTGCTTAATGCAGAACTGTAATTCTTCTGGGAGGAATTTCTCATCTGTGAGGAATGTAGCTGGAGGAATCCCATGATCCAGCAGTCATTCTGCTGAAGTGGGATCATGGATTACTGGTGACAGTCCTCATGATATCTTCCTGTGCTTTGGCTGGCAGGGGCTGGAGCAAAGGACAAATCAACTAGATCATTAGTCTTAAAACTGGTGCTCCCTCCTTCTTACCTAAAAGGCATGGGATGTCATACTTTGAGGGTCACATTCTCTTTCCTGCGCACCTCCATTTGCATATGCAACCTTTTTAACAGAGGAAATTCAGTCACAGTAATACAGTTTGGTTATGTTTTCTGTGAGTCAGTCGCTAGGGAACCTGGTACAGAGGAACCTGGAGGAAACCCAAATTTCTCTCACTGATATTTGTTATGATGATTATAGTTATATTGGACATACAGCATATAAAGAATAGCTACTTATTATTGGAATGCCTTCAACCTCTGGAAGCATCTGTCTTCCAAAGTAAAGAAACTAGAGCTTGGTTTTCAAGCTTGCTCATCCCTCTCCTGGTCATCCATTTAGGTTGTTGGCGTTAGCTGCTTGATCTGTAGCTTCTAGTTGGTAGTAAGTAGATGATGTTGTCATCCTGTGACCTGGGAATGTAGAAGACTCCTTTGTCCAAGTGACAACTGTGATCAGGTACCTCTTAGAATATTGAGTCTCCATGAGACAGGCAACCCTAAGTAACTAAGTAAAGGCAGTCCTTCAGTAAGGGACTAGAAACCAAATACACAAACCTGATGCATCCTTTATGTCTGCCTGAGAACGGTCTTAATTATGGAGGTGGTACAGATTGGGTTGCTAGTGGAAAGAGGAAGATAGATCAATGATCATCTCTTCAGGTCTATGAATGCCTCCCTCTGTTTTCTTTCTACTTTTCTAAATTTCCAGTCTTTCATGAGCCCATTCTGTCATGGAAAAAAAATAAACTTAGATAGAAAGTCAGATGTATCTCCCATCAAGATAGCCTCAAATAAAATACCAAAACATTTTAGTGTCCTAAATTTAGATTTGTTTAAGAGCTCTAAAGATCATCTGGCCCAGTCTTCTCATTTTCAGGAGACCCTAAGCTTATCTAAGTTTACACAGGACCAGAACCAAGATTAGGGCACAATTCTGCTGACTTCTCCTCATCCCAAAGGAACTTTCCATAGGACATTTTAAATTTGTCACACCAGTGAATAGTAAGTAATTTATAGGCTACTTCTAATGAATATAAAGTATTACAGAAGCAAGCTTTCTACAAGAAATATAAACAGTGTCATTCAACAAATGTTGAGCAATAGGGTGAGAGAGGTGAAAGATCCATATGGAATAATATTTACTAACATGGTACATTTTGGGAGAATATTGGGCAGGGCAGGTACTATCCATTGTAAGGATGCATAGTCATCTTAAAAATGAGTGCATCGAGGGACCGAGGATGTAACTTAGGGATAGAATGTTTGCTTGGCATGCGTGAGGCCCTGAAGTTTGATCCCTGTATGGGGGGGAAAAACAACAACAACAAAAAGCCCCATAAAAATGAATGCATTGCATATGGTGGAGTGAAGTAGGTAAGCTGGTAGGAATAAAGAAAAAGAGAATCGTAAAGGCCTTTTTTCTCTTTCTTTTTTTTAAGGTAGGATCTCCTGATGTAGTCTAGAATGGCCTTGAATTTACTGTGTATTTCAAGCTGGCCTCAAACTTGCAGCAATCCTCCTGCCTTAGCCTCCTGAATGCTGGGATTACTCATGTGTGCCACCATGCCTAGCCCTACTTTTCATATTTTCTTAGTTTTTAGTGTCCATCCCTTGTGACTGAGTCTCGTAACTGCAGAGCACCCAGGGCAAGGCTTTCTCTCTGAAATCTAAAGTATTACTATCAGAGCAATTAGATTATTTTGTGTGTTTTTGACTTGGAGGATGGAGTGCAGGAAAGCAGTAAAATTCATGCACCTAGTGACCAAACAGGTGTAGGATATTTAGCTTTTCTTCATTGGCCAATGACTTCTAGATGAGGAGTATGAAGGTTTTCAGAGGGGAAAGACAAAAAGGAGAAAGAAAAATTAGATCATCAAGTTAAATAATGAAACCTCATTACGATTGCAGAATCCTAAGTGCATGATTTTCTAAATTCATATTCCAGATCTGATGTTCAAAATGGCTTGACCTGCCCCAGAATTATTATTTTAGCAACAAGACTAAGCTAAATCAGAAGCAGATTCAAAATCATTTTTTGCTGGATGTGGTAGTTTATACTTATAATCCCAGTTCTCTGAGAGGCTGAGGTAGGGGAATCTCAAATTTAAGCCCAACCCAGGCAATTTAGTGAGACTTTGTCTCAAAATAAAACATAAAGGCTGGAGATTTAGCTCAGCGGCATAAGCGCCTGCCTGGCAAGTACAAGGTTGTAAGTTCAACCCCTGGTACCAAAAAAAAAAAAAAAAAAAAAAAGGCTGGGGATGCAACTCAGAGCAAAGGCCCTGGGTTCAATCCAAATACTGCAGAAATAAAAACAAAATGCAACAAAACAGTTTTGCAAGAAATCTGCACCTTGATCCTATTCTTTTTACTGATCTGGATCATGCATGCGTGGTTTCTGCTCCCCTTTGGGGTGGACTCCTGAAAGCAGGCCCACCTGGGCTTCCTAGCCCCCACCTAGGGAAAAGAGGTGACACTTATCATCTGCTGGTGTCCTCTGTGCTGCCTCCCTCCCACCCACACAAAGCCTTCCAGCTGAGAGTTTGCTTTGTAGGCTCTGGGGAGGGGGGATTTGTAAGTTTATTTTAGGACATTAACACCAAGGGTAGGATGCACATTGAAGATTATAGTAATAAATGATGCTCTGGCACTGTTCTCTCTCCCCCACGCCCTGGCCCCTGCCTGGGGTAACGGCACAGCTCCAAGCTGTGTGCAGAATGCCACAAATAACCACTCATTAAAGTATGCAGCCCAAGCACACATGCTGGGGGAAATGGGCTGGGGCTGTTGACTCACTGCATACCGTAAGCTGGCATAGGCCAGGGATTCTGTCTCTGACTCCAGTGGGGGGTTCTGCTATTCCTGCTACCAGGAAAGGGTAGGGGGTGTCTAAGGGGGTAGGGACACATCAAGGGGCTTTAGGAACAGAGGCTATTGAGGTTCTAAGAGTCATCTAACATACAGGGCAGCTGGGTTGGGCTTCATACAATGGGAGAGGAATGTGTGTATACAGAACCTGGAGTAAGAATTCTTTTTTTTTCTTTCTGTGATTATCTTGAGGGTGACCTTGAGCAAGTCTTTCTGAAGCTGTTTGAGGACTGCAGCTGGTTGCTGCACTGGAAGAATTGAAACGGTGCCAACAGTGCTCCAAAACCAGCAGTCCAGGGTTGTCCGGGGCACCAGGGGATCCCAGAGGCCTCTAGAAGGTCCTTTAGTGGTGACCTTCTTTTGACATTGGAGGAAACTGTTGGCAGGGCTGGAAAGTCCCTGGGGAGTAGGAGGGGCACAGCCTCTTTATCACCACTGGGAAGCATAGCCACTAACTCCTGTTCCCTTTTATTTCCTGCTTCTCTAAGAGCAAGCAGTTAGTGTATGAAGCCTAGGATTTATGTCAATCCACAGGCAAGAAAGGGATCTTTTTAATGTTCATATTTAGGCTTTTTAGGAATCAACCTCTTTTAGATGTCTCTACCCTAAGTTGTAGGACAGAATTCCTAGTACCTGTGCCTGTTTATTTAAACTAACTAACTCTGACAGTCTTCATCCTGTGTTCTCATTTCCATAGCATCCAAGCTGTATCATGCAAATGTACAGATTAGTTGGCCCAGGTACTGTGAAGTCAAGATCCTTGTTCTTCTTTATTGTTGCTTTTGAACACCTTTGACCCTTCTTTAAAGAGCCCAGTGGTTTGGAGAGTCTGGGGAAAGCTGGATATACCTTCCCCAGGTTTAGTGCTAACTTATTGCTTGGAGCAGAGGGAGTATGACACTATCTTTCCTCTTCTGGTGGCAGTGGTTGCTGTGGTAACGCTATTAAAGAGGAAGGCAACAAAGGAAGAAAGAAACGCAGTGGGAGAAGGGAGCAGGGTGTCTGGGCCTAGAGTTATAGGGTGCATATTCCCTGTAGTGGTACAGGGTAACAACAACCAAGCTCCTACAGCTTCCATTGTCTTCAGATGCTTTGCCAAGACAATACCACCTCATAAGGCGAGGAATAGACTCACACGATCATCTGTGCCATACAAAGGGGGACAAAAAGATTTGATCAAGAGAGATGTAATTGATGTGCTCTTAATCATTAATCTTCTCCTGTTTTCTATAATGAGAGAGAGAGAGAGAGAGAGAGAGAGAGAGAGAGAGAGAGAACCTGAGACTCAAAGAGCTACCGGAAGTTGAAAGCTATTCAGCTATTCTTGGCATTTTGGGGGACAGACATTGGGATGACAGGGAGACTGGGCTTTTCCAGGATTAGTTTAAAGTCAAAGAAGATCATTCACGAAGGACCCATGGTAGCAAAATAAGCGCAAGAGCCCTTAGAGCAGTCCTGGTTATTCTTTCCTCTCTTCCTTCAGTCCCACTTAGTGAAGGTCCACTGTGTGGTAATTCCACACTTGGATTTCAGCACTCTATTATTTATTTATTTATTTATTTATTTATTTATTTATTGAAACAGAGTTTCACTATGTAGCTCTGCCTGGCCTTGAACTCCCAGTAATTCTCCTGTCTCAGCCTCCCAAATGCTAGGATTACAGGCCACACCCAGCTGACCTAGACCTACTCTTATGTTCAATTCACAGCTATATTATTTCAGAATAGTAATGATTTAATTTAATCTGTGCTAGTAATTTTATATATATTTTCTGTAGTGCTTTCCATCTTTCAAAATATATGTTTCTCTGACCCTGGCGCCTCTGGACCCGCACCGTGCGGTTGACTCCGGGTACCGGGAGAACAAGGAGCTCCTCCCCTCTCTGGGGGGTGGCTGTGAGTGTGGCAGACTTTCAGCCTCCCAAAGGAGAGACACCCTGGCGTGTCGGGTGACCTGCACCTTGCGGTTGACTAGGGGTGCCGGGAGAACAAGGAACTCCTTCCCTCTCTGGGGGGTGGCTGTGAGCCTGCCAGCTCGAGGGCTGAGAATCAAACATCTCATGTCATCCTGTCCCCCGTCCTGTGTGCCCCCTTAGCAAGTGGGAGCCAGTTAACTTTACATCTTGTGAAAAGATTGGCTATGTTATTTAGTATGAGCTCCCCGTATGCAAAGATGTGGACAACCATTTGGAAGAAAACAAGAGACAATATAACAGACAGTGAAGATCTCTGGTTGTCTAGCTTTGAAATTTATGCTTTTTTATGTCCCGTTCTGTTTTGCTTTGTTGTGTTTAATTTTACCCCCCTTAAAATAAAAAAAAAAATAGATCTTTCTCTTTTACAGATATGCTACCTTTGCATGGCAAAGTTTAGTAATTCACTCAGGGTCATACAGCTAAGAATGGTGGAGCCAGGATCTGAACAGATAGTCTATGCAGATCCAGGATATAAACCCCGCTCTGTGTGACACCACTCAATATAACACCTTGTGACTTCCAGGAATTTGAAGCCTATTAATTTATATAAAGTATGTTTCTATTGCAAGATTTAGGTCACAGTTTTTACAGATTATACACAAGTAAATGGGATCTACAGACTGTGCTTTCAGGGAATGAAATCTAGAGGTGTGTTGATCATAGGGAAGAGGAGACAAATTGGCAATAACTATAAAACAAGTAAGATGAGTAACCCCTCATGAAAGGGTCTTCCTTTCATCCTCAGCTCTTTTTCAGGCACACTTGCTGAAGCAATGCCCTTTCCCACACCACTGGAAATAGATTTTTGATATGACAAACTGAATGGGCTCACACAGGGTGGTAATAGTAGAGAAGTAAATGGATTGAAAGATATTTAGAAGGTGAATTAACAGGAGTTAATACTGAATTCGATATGCAATGTGAGGGAAAGAAAGATTTGAAGAACACTTTCCAGGTTCCTAGGGAGCAAACTCATGACCTCATGTTTGCCAGGCAGGTGCTTATGCCACTGAGCTAAATCCCTGGCCCCGCCTTAGCCCATTTTAAAAAACACAATGGCCACATGTCCCTATTGGATGCCATAATAGTGAGCACAGATACAAAACTTTTGTTAATTTTTTCTTTTGTACTACCAGGATTGAACCCACTACTAAGACTTGAACGGAAGGGCTGGGGATTTAGCTCAGTGGCATAAGCGCCTGCCTGGCAAGTGCTAGGTCATGAGTTTGATCCCTGGTACAAAAAAAAAGAAAGAAAAAAAAAGACTTGACCCCAAGATCTTTGTAGTGAGCTACATTCCCAGCTTTTTTTTGTTGTGGATTTTGATACAGAGGCTCACTAAGTTGCCCAGACGGTTTGAACTTGCAGTTTTCTGCCTTAGCCTCCCAGAGTGCTGAGATTACAGGCGTGTGCCACTATGCCTGGCTAAAACATTTCTATTACAGAAAATTCTATCAAAGGGGCCTGTTAACTTTTTTCTCTAATGGACCAGATAGAATATATTTTGGGCTTTGTGAGTTTTATGGTCTCAACTCTGCCACTATAATGCCAAAGCAGACACAAGTACTATGTAAACAAGTGGGTATGTCTGTATTCCAGAAAAACTTTATTTACAAAAACAGGCTGAAGGTCAGATTTGACCCATGAGCTGTAGATTTTTTTTTTTTTTTTAAACAGGATCTCGCTATGTAGTTCAGGCTGGCCTTGAACTCACCATGTAGCCCAGGCTGCCTCAGATTTGTGGCAATCCTCCTGTGTCAGCCTCAGGAGTGCTGGGATTAGGGCTGTGCATCAGCACATCCCACTCAACTGGGGCAATTTAGCAAGTCTGAAACAAAACTAAAAGGGCTAGGAATTTAATTCAGCACTCCCAAGGTGATTCAAATCTCAGTACCCAAAACAAACAAAGCCCTAAGCTAACCAGCAGGCCTCGGTTTCTCCTTCTTCCCCATGGGAAGGGAGAGCCTACAACCTTCAGCTGCAAAGGAAACCAAAGCATCAAAGAGGACTCCTGGGAAATTGGCAACCACTGCCAAGATGATGGAATGGAACATTGTTGTGAATCAGGCCCATGAGTGAGGAGGAAAAGGATACAGGAAGGTAGGCAAGGAAAGAAACTAGGGCTCTCCAGGGAAAGGCAAATGCTGATGGGCCGCACAGTTGCTAATTAGCGTTCCAGAGGTATTGAGAAGTGAGAACCATTTAGTCCTGTGTGGGCAGTGAGACTGAACTGGACAAGCTCCAAGCTCACTGGAAACTTGGGCTAATAGACTTGAGTGTAGACCAGGAAGCCCTTTGGGATGGAAGTGAGTGAGATGATCCTGCTCGTGGAATGCTCTGACTCTGAAGGGCTTGGATGTGGCCCTAGGGGTGAAGAATGAATGCCATGGCTGTAGTTGTCCCTTAGAGGTCAGCCCATCATGTGGATCAAGAGACCCACAGAGCAAGCATCGAACGAAAGCCAGAATCCAGTGGTCAGGTCAACCAGCAGAGCAGGAATCTGAATCAGTAGGTGTGGGCTGGGATCATGGCCTCACGTGACCTGTAAGATGCCTTTATAAGGGGAGGACAAGAGCCTGTTCCCCACGTTCCCTGGGGAGTGGACATGAATGAAGTGTTGGCGACTGTGGATGGAGAGGCTGGGCTCTGAAACCAGCTGTCTGACTGCCTGGCATGAAGTGAAATCATGATTGCCAAGGCCTCCTTTTCTACTGTGGGGTTGCGCTGCTGAGGGAGCCCTTGTGCACTCAAGCCCTCCTCACACTGGACATCTTCAGGGTGCACGCACGCCGTTGTCCTGGCTGGTCAGTGGAGTAAGCACAGCATGGTGTTCAGAAGCCTCCACTCTAGCACCAGACAACTCAGCTTCAAACTCTAGTTGTGTGACTTCTTAGCCCTGTAATGTTTAGGCAAGAAAACTAACCCCTTTGACTTCAGTTTCCTGATCTGTAAAATGAGAATAATAACAATACCAATTTTATAGGGCTCTTATAATGATTCAGTGTGTTTTTAAAATACATAGAAAAGTCACCAGCGCATAGTATGAGATAGGTGATTATTAATGTAAAATAAGATGAGATAATATTCTGCAGTCCTTGATGTTTTCCAGTTCCCCTGCTTAGGTCCTGCAAGGAAAAGGAAGGGTTTGCCAAACCATTTTACTGTTGTTATTTCTGGTCAGCAAAGTGCAGCACTGAAAAGAGTAGATGAGACCCTGAGAGGTTTGTAATCCATACCTGCCAAGATGAGGGGCTGAGAGAGACTGAGTAATGCCGACAAGTTATAGCTCTTGTGAGTGAAGCATCACTCCTCTGGAGGTGTGGGTTTTTGTAAGAGCTGCTCTAGAGAGTATGCGGGCTTTTGTGCCTACATGAAGTATGGTAGTCTGATGGCTTGCAAGTGGACATATCAGAAGACCCTGGTTCATCTACAGTAGCTGACTTTCTGGAAGGGCTGAGGCAGAGGTCGGAGATTAGTGAAGTACTAAGGACCACATAGAAGACGAAAGCCAATAACTTGTGACCTAATTGTCCTTGCCTCCAATTTCAACAGGTCTCAAACACCCAAATCCAGAAATCCAGTGTCCACACTGGCTATTTTGAGACCTCACTAGTAAGAGTGAAGGGAGGAGGAATAGAAGGCAGAAGCTCTAGCTCACTTCTTTCCAACAGGAGGTGTGAGGGAGACTTCAAGGGGTGTTGTAAGAGGGGTTTTCTTCTCTCTGCAGCACCCTCTTCTGGCCTCCTCCCATGGAGATCTGGATGGTTAGATTCTGACCTTTCATAAATTTAACCTAAGTGGAGCTGGAAACTCCTGGGGAGTCAGATGGTAGCCAGGTCATTGCTCCATTCCAGGGTCAGTAATCTTGGGAGAGGCTGAGGAAGAGGCCAGCTGGCAGGGCAGAGGGAATGTGGCAGTCCTGTGTTCAGTCCTGACACATACTCCTGTTTAGAGGATCCTCAAGGTCCACTGATACACACAACAAAGTGGAGAGAACAGTCATCTGTGGAGAGATATTTAGAATGAGGTTGGCACTTGCGTGGCAAGGGCAAGGTCCTGAGTTTGATTCCCAGTGCAAAAAAACAAAACAAACAAACAAAAAAAAACGGGCTTGAGATTTTCCTTTAGAGGGGAGCAGATGGGGTGAGGGAGAATTGATAGATTTGGGAAAAGGCTTAGACACAGGCAGAAACATGATATTAAAACAAGGATCAGAGTTGAGGATTTGCTAAAGATAGAGAAAGGTAGAATTTGAAGTCAGAGATCATGAGACTACAGTTTTTGCCTCTTTTTTTCCTCTTTGTAGTACTAGGGATTGAATCCAGGGCCTCACACATGGTGGGCAAGCACTCTACCACTGAGCTCCATCCTCAGCTCTTTTTGTTTGAGACAGTCTTGCTGAAGTTACCCAGGCTAGACTCAGACTTGTGCTCCTCATGCCTTTGCCTCTGGAGTAGAAGTTGCCTCTTGACTCATGTCTCTTGCTGAGGCTTTTGACTGTTATCCTATTACTGCATAGCCCTTCCATGTCACAGTTTTGCAGTGTGGACAGACCTCTTTTTTTTTTTGGCACCTAGGATTGCACTCATAACTTTGCGCTTGCCAGTCAGGCACTTAAGCCACTGAGCTAATTCCCTGGCCTGTGGACAGACCTCTTAATGATGACAGAATGCCGTAGCATACAGTGTCATCTTGTAAGTACTGGGCTATATATCAATCATGTGCAAAAAGTAAAAATAATTGACCCCTATAAATCAGGCATGGTGGCACGGGCCTGTAATCCCAGCACTTGGGAGGCTGAGGCAGCAGGATTGCTGCAAGTTCGAGGCCAGCCTGGACTACATAGCAAGACCCTGTCTCAAAAAAAAAAAAAAAAAAAAAAATCTCAAGATCACAGGAAGAGCAAAAGTAATGACTGGACTAGTCTCCCAAGAGTTTCAGGAATAATCCTAGCCAAGTATGATGATGCACACCTGTAATCTTAGCACTCTGGGAGGTTGAGGCAGGAGATCAAAAGTTTGAGCCCAGCCTGGTCAATTTAGTGACTTAAGAGAGACCTTGTTCAAAATAAAAAAATTAAAAAAGAGCTGCAGAGGTAGCTCTGTGCAAAGACTCTATGTTCAATCCCCAGTATAAAGAAAAAGAAAAAAAAGAGGAAAAAGAAATAATCATTTTTTCTATGGAAGCCTTTTGTTTGTTTGTTTTTGTACCAGAGATTGAACTCATGACCCTGTGCTTGCCAGGCAGTCACTTACACAACTGAGCTAAATCCCTGGCCCCCTATGGAAGTTTTTTTTTACTCAAAGAGAAATTAGCAGGAATTCTATAGACTTTCAGGAACACTTTTGCATATTGTCTTTCAGATTTTAAAAATGAAAATGTTCAGATAGATAGGAAGATAGAAAAGAGGGAGGAAGGGAGGGAGGGAAAAGAAAAAAGATTGCTAAATTGTTAAAGTTGCCTTGTATTTGCAATCCTCTTGCCTTAGCCTCTCAGGTAGCTAGGATTGTGCCTAGGCATGTGCCGCTGAGCCAGGCTTATAAACTATGTAGAACATAGTCTTATGTCAGATACACCATGCTATCAGCCTTTTAAAAATACCATTTTATTTTTATTTCCTCCTTATTAGAAAGTTTTGCTTGAATTGAAAGAATAGTTCAACACTATCTATATGCTTTCCATTTCATTACTTGCTGACCTGTTTGCATATTTGTGACAGTATGGCAGTGTTTGGTTTTGCAGGGATGGTACAGCCTGATTGTGTAAGAATGACAAGTCAGTCTGCCTGGGTTCTAAAGCCAAGTCCACTATTTTCTACTTGTGTGTCTTGACCTGGAGCAAAATCCTTGTCATCTCTCTAAGCCTATTTCCTCAACTATAAAGCAGGGTGACACTTCAGAGACTTCAGAGGATTAAATTGGATAATGTTTGTCACACAATAAATACTCAATGAACATTTTTGGGTACTTGCCTTATCACCTCACTTACCCTGGAGGATAAGAACAATATCTTATCTTTGACCTTTAAATCCATGGCCATTCACCTCAAGAGGTTCTTTTTTACTGTCAGCTAATCCTGCTCTATTTCTTAAACATTCACTTTCTGATTTAGATGGTCATTTCACTGACCAGCCTCCCCTCTCAAGTCTTTAACACTTCTTGTCCTTTCTTTACTTTCAGTGGACAACTCTCCTTCTTTCACTGAGAAAACATAGTTAGACGAGAACTCCTATGGCGTTTCCACTGAATCTGCCACCATGCTCGCATCCATTCTATACTTTCATTTCTATAATGTAGATGATGTTTCCCTGTGTTGAAGGCCAACCCCTCCACTGATGCACAAGGTCCATTTTCTCTTGCTTATCCAAGACACCCCTTGGGTAATTGTTCTCTCTCTGTTTCATGATCAATTTTTTTTGTTCTCTACTAAATCATTTCCAGCATCATTCAAATACACTAAATCTCCTGTTTTAACAAACACCCTCCCATGAGCCCACATTCACTCCCAGCTACTATCCAGTTCCTCTGCTGTCTTTTCCTATGACCCTCTGTAACAAAAAATGTGCCAGAAGATCCAGCTTATTTTACCATGAAACTTCTCTGAAGTCTGAATATTTCCTATCATTGCCGTCCTGTTGGTATCACTGCAAGATACTCCTAATTATTTCCTCTGGTTTCTTTCTTGTCTCTCTATACTTTATTCTCACCCATCAGTCACAGAAATCTTTGAAAATCATGTCCCAGCCTGTTTTTGTCTGCCCTCAAACCTCTAATGACTTTCTGTCAAGTTAGACAAAAATCTACTCTTTGCCCAGGGTCAAGAATAAATTCTGGCTACGTTCCCAATCTCATTTTTTATAATCTCTCCCTTGCTTAGCTCCAACCATGATGGTTTCTTACTGTTTCATAAACATCCTAGGCACAGACCTGCCTCAGGGACTTTCCTATCTTATCTGCCCATAAGGTTCTTCACACAGACATTTATGTGGCTCGCTCTTGTAGGTGACTAAAGCCTCTACTCGAGTGTCATTCTTAAGAGACACTTCCCAAGACTGGTTTTGTTTTCTTTCATAGCATGTCATTAACTTGCACATTTGCTTAATGAGTCCCAGGACCTTTTTTTCTCTTTCTGCTGTATGCTCAGTGCTTAGAACAGTATATATTAGGCCCTGATATACTTGTTGAATGAATCTTTGCTTCTTCTCTATCCTTCCTCTTTTTTTTTTTTTTTGGTGGGGG
>PVJX010025000.1:0-27411 GCA_004027295.1 Dolichotis patagonum | reverse complement strand
ATTCAAGACTATATCTCTATATCTACTTAGCTCTGGATATTCAAAGAAATATTTAGATATACTTTTATCAGGACCCAAAAACATGATTTGTTTTACAGTCCAGCATCTTTCTCTACTTGACATCGATTATGCCATTTTTTGGTTCTTTTCCCTTTTTCCTTGGAATTCTGTATTGTTGCTACCCTTTATTCTGTTTGGTTTGTTTTTTCTCTCTTTAAATAAAATTTTTAAAAATTCTCAAAAAAAAAGAATATTCAATGCTGGGTTTAAATACTCAGTATAAAATAGGAGCTCAAAATCTCTAGGTTTGTGTAGGTTTTCATATTTTTAAAGTAGCTAGGAAGTATTGCCTCAAATATCTAAAGCCATTTTCTGTATTTCACTGGCTTTCAGGGCCTTTTCACTGTTAATGATTTTTATCTATTTTGTGGTATAGAAATACTTTACATTAGCAGTTTTATTTATATACTCACATTTCTGTTTTATTGTAATTTACAAACATTTTACTGTAATTTAATGTAATGATCATATAAGACAAATTATCTTAAATCTAATAAATTATTTGAAAAAATAGGTAACTTTAACAGGTTTAGTAGTATACACTTGCTAGGTACACATTATATTTCATGCACAAATTATTAAATATTATATATTATTAAATACTGTACAAAATTACCAGTAGAGTATGCCAATAAGAGATATATATATATATATATATATATATATATATACACATACATACATACATATAATTGACTTTTGAGATTAGAGTTATATCCTATACGCAAGTCATTTCTTAAAATATATATTTTTTTCAACAAAAAAAATCTAAAATCTGATACACTGTGGCTTGAAGAATTTTGGATATGCTATGATTACCATGTCAAGTAATGCTAGGTGTACCTCCAATTTTTGCCTCTTTTAATTGTTTTCCAATTCACTTAGCTACAGGCATGTGTGCACACCGGTACATGCACACGTTTTTTTAATATTTTTTTTATTTTAAAGATAATAAAACTCAATAAAACAAAACTGAACAAAGCCAATCAAAGCAGAGTAGTGA
Organism: Dolichotis patagonum; assembly: GCA_004027295.1. NCBI lineage: Eukaryota > Metazoa > Chordata > Mammalia > Rodentia > Caviidae > Dolichotis > Dolichotis patagonum. The sequence continues at coordinate 26,348 of PVJX010025000.1, read as the reverse complement.
AATTAGTTCAGAGCTTTGAAGCAGGATAATAGGAAATCAACGGCTGCCATAGTATAACTTGCTATCTTCACTACAGTTGGACATTCCATCAGATATAGCAAAATCAAATCAAACAAAACAGAATGAAACCAATCAAAACAGAACATTGGACATAGCAAACCAATAAAGAGGAACGAATCCAAGCAGTGAGAACAGTACTGGATTTCAAAAACAATATAAAAAGAAATTTCCCATATTTGCTATACTACATATTGTCATCCTCCCAATAGATACTCAGACCACCTGCCCCAGGCCTGCAACGTCAGCCAAACACAGACATTCAGTTGCTTTTTGTGTCTCAGTTGTTATCAACTCAGCCTGTCCTCTAGACCAGCTGGTTCCCTATAGTGCCTGGGAGTTGTTGATTCTCATCTGTGCACTGGTAGGCTCACAGGAGAAGCTATATGGCTTCTCTCTTCCTGGGTCCCACATGGGTTGGGAGGCTTACCAGAAGGACTAAATAGTGTCTTCTTCCATGAACACTTATCTTGACTCAACATTTATAAATAGTATGCGAAGCTAAGGACAGTCATTGAACTATAAGTGAAGGTAATATTATTGTATTAGTTTTCTTATTGATGCAGAAATTTTATTTTGTTAAGTAAAAAACTGGTAAAAATCTACACTACATATCTGAAAATCTCTGAGAGCTCCAATGTATATTTTGAAATCAACAGATTCTTGAAATAGAAAGACAAAACACATTTGACAAACTGTAAAGCTACATGTATACTGTATCTGACCAAGGAAAAGTACAGCATGCAATTTAGATTACTGTGGTTGTAACAGTCATGTCTGATGACAATGTGTAACTTCCTGATGTTCAAAGAAACAAACAGCTAAAAATTTAGAACATTAACAGCAGTTACCTGTCTTTGCTCTCAATTACACAGGTAATAATAAACTCATAGAATTTTGATGTTTTCTAGCTATAGGATTCTGGTATTATATTTATAAAATTAGTCACATTCTTAAGCTATGAATGAAATCATATGATTTCAGTTTTCTATAGGTTGTTTTCTACAAGTTGTCTGGAGTTTAAATCTGACATTGTGATTGTTAGAGAATAGTTTCAGTTGTTTGCAAATTTTATATCAGAAAATTTTAAATCCTCAGATTAAGAAACATAACTATGGAACGCACATTATTATTCAACTAATTTACACAGTATACCACATTTTAAAATTATACGTTGTTCAGTATCTGTAACTCTTCTATTACTAATGTTTATTTCAAAGATCAGTAATATTTAGTACCAATAAAATATTCAATAAAAATTATTTTGTATTTATTCAATATCAGATTATTTTCTACAGACATAAAATGATGCACCATATTATTAATATTTAATATAGTGCATACAAATATACTATTAATTAGTATTCAGTAATATTACTGTGAATAGCCTATATTTTTTCAAAGAAGTACGTACTAGTACATTTTTGTACTAGTGTAAGCAATGCCTCACCTAAAAAATGGGCTACTGAAATAAATGTACATTTCTCAAAAAGAAACTAGGTACCACATGAAAAAACAAAATCAACATCCTCAGCCATTAGAGAAATGCTAATCAAAATGTCATGGAGATTTGATCTCATTCCAGAAAAGAGGGAAGTTTGTGAAAAAAAAAAATCTTGCTGAGGCAATGCAGCTGGCCCTAGTCCACACAGGACACAGGAGCAGAGAGGAATAGTGCACCCCACATACCCTGCCACCCATGCTGGCAAAGCCTTCATGCAATCTGTGTTGAAGGCAAGAGGAAAGCAAGCAAACTACGCAATCTTTGCCAGATCTGATTTTCGGTTCCCTACAACATGGGGTGGAAGAAGTGAAAAACAAAATAATGATGCGAATGAAGACAACACCAACACCCACAAGAAAAGTTTCACCTCAAAGTGTTGCCCTACCACAGAAACCAGGTGGGAGACAGACTTGGGGGACAGGATGAGAGAAGGGGAGAGCTGAAAAGGCATCTCCTGCCATGCCCTGGAGGCTCATGCTCAGGTCAGGAGGACCATGGGGCCTGTCCACTGTGATAAGAAACCAGTTTTAGTGGGAGTGCCCTTCAGTTGGGTGGACCTGTAGTAGATGGGATTCAGTCCAATGGTCTGCTTGTGCTTCTGCACTGCTACTTACATTCAGCAGAAATTAGTGGTCTAAATTATTCTAGGTCATTGTCTGGGTGGCCTTCGTGTTTCTGCTGAAATCTTAGACTTCCATTATCTTGGTGAGCACAGGTCATAAGTGGTTCTTACTGATTTTCAGTATCCAGTTGATATCTGACACCATTGTTGTTGATGACTTTACTACTGTAGTCAAGGTGACAGTTTATTTCTTCTAAATACCAATATCTGGATTTCCTGTTGGTCATGAACAACACTGGAGCTCACTACCAGAGAACTGGACACTAACTCAAAGAAGCTGAAAACCCCAACACACACACACACACACACACACACACACACACACACACAGAAACATGAAATGACAAGGTATCACAGTGCTTCCAAATACCTCAATATTCCCCCAAAAGCCAAAAAGCAGACCAGGAAGCACTGAGCAGAAGGAAATCATAAACCACAAACAAGAAGGGTCTAAAACCATATCAATGGATGTAAAATAGTTTAAGAAGGTGAATTTAAGGAAGATATAACTAATAAGAAAAATGACCCTGCTGAAACAAATCATTGAGTAGTCTAGATAAATAGTATTAAAAATCTAGTGAGCTAAAGAAAGAGATGAAAAAAGAGATTACATATTATAGGAAAAAAATGTGAATCCATGGAAACCTTCAACGTGGAAATCCAGGACGCTGAAACTATGAAATTTTAGACAGCCAAGGAGAGAATGTAAAGACAGAGGGTCAGGTCTAGACGACAGGGCTGCAGTCAATGAACAATTAATGAAAAATATCATAAAGTAAGACGGCATGAGAATGAATCCAATAGCTGTTATATGAGTTGAGAAACAGTAATGTAAAAGTAATTAGAGTTAATTAAAAATTGGAAACTAAAAAAGACATGAAAAACCTATACATAGAAATACTAGCAGAAACATTTCAGAAATCAAAAACACATGTAACATGTAGAAAAGGGAGATGAACAGGACCACGCTTAGCCATGATCAGAAAAAAAGAACAGTGACAACAACACTCCATGCTGCATCATAATTAAAGCATTGGGAATCTAATACAAGAACAGAATCTTAAGGGTTGGTAGTGAAAAGAAGTGAATCCACTCTAAAGGAAAACTCATTGTAATTACAACAGACTTCTCAAACCAAACTTAAAGGCAAGAAGAGATTAAAGTGTTTCAAGCTATGAAAGAAAACAACTTACAACGCAGAATAATACAGTCTGCAAAATTATCATCCAAAACTATAGAGAAATTACATTTATATGATAAAGTGAACTTAAAGTCATGACCACCAACCAACTCTCCAAAAATTTGTCAAGAATATGGTCAATGGAGGCAATGACACTAATGATGCCAAATTATTAATATAATGAATGCAGCAGACAAAGGGACAGAAATTATGTAGATGCTAAAGGAATCCAAACAACAGAAAAATAATAGAATGACAGGAATAAAGCAATACCTATCAATTATTACCAACAATGCAAATGGACTCAATTCACCAACCAAAAGACACAGATTAACAAAGTTGTTCACAAACCAAAATCTAATTTTACACTGTATATAAGAAACATATTTGATAGAAAAAGAAATCAATAGACTGAAAATGGGAGTGTGGAAAATAATATTCCATGCAAAAAGAACCAAAAATAAGTAGTTATTTTTTTTCTGACAAAGTTTACTTCAAGCCAAAGCTGATCAAAAGAGGCAATGTAGGACATTATACATTGCTTAACAAAACCACTTATCAGGAAGTGATAATTATAAACATGTATCCACCAATCCACAGTATACCCAACTTCATTAAAAAACACTTATGGACAATATGACCAAACAAACATTCATATAATTATAGAAGAAATTGATCAACTGAACAAAAAATAAACAAAGGAATATTAGAATTGAACCAAGGCATTGAAAAAATGAACTTAATAGTATATACAGATTATCCCAACCCAAACACCATAATAAGCATTCTTTCTAAAAGCACATGGTACCTTTTCCAAAATAGACCATATAATAGCTAATAAAGTGCACTCAAACACAAAAAATTGAAATTGCATCATGCATATTATCAGATCATGGTACACAAAAACTAGGGTCCATAGCAAACAAAATTACAGAAACTGCAGTTGTATGGACTTTAAACTACACAGTCTTGAATGATTGATGTGTCAGGAATGAATATTAAGAAAGAAATAAGATAATTCTTAGAGTTAAACCTTAAAACCAGTACAACATGTAAAATCTTATGGGTACAACGAAAACAGTTTTAGGAGAGAAATTTACAAGTGTAACTGCCTGCATCAGAAAAGCTGAAAGAATCCAAGTAATTATCCTAGCGATGCTTCCCAAGGTCCTATTAAAATAAGAACAATCCCAATCCAGAACTTTTATAAGGAAGGAAATTATTAAAATCAACCAGAAATCAATTAAATGGAGATTTAAAAATCAATACAAAAATCAATGAGTTGAAGAGCTTGTTCTTTGAAAGAATAAGCAAAGTAATCAAACCCTTAACTATTCTTACCAAAAAAGAAAAGACACAAAGCAGTTTAAGTAGAAGTGAAAGAAGTGGAATAATGTCAGATACCATCAAAATCTGGAAAATTATTAGCAACCAAGTCTCAAAACTATCTTTCAAAAAATTGAGGGATTCAGAAGAAGTGGAGGGAGTCCTACATACATGTGAATTACCAGAACTGAGCCAAGAAAACTTCAAATGTTGAACAAATCAGCAACAGGCAATTAAATTAAAGCATTACTAAAATCACTATCAACTAAGAAAAGTCCAAGGCCTGATGAATTCTCTAGTGAATTCCACAAGAATATAGGTGAAGATCTATTACCACAAATCCTGAAAGTCTTTAATTAATTTGGGAGGAAAGGAGTGGTGCCAGAATCATTCTTGGAAACTCACATCATCCTGATCCTCCAACCAGTCAAGGAGCCAATTATAAAAGAACTACCGGCTGATCACTCTAATGAACCTAAGTGCAAAAATCCTGTACATCATACTGGCAAACAGTGCAACAAATTATCAAAAGGATTATGCTCCTTGACCAAATAGGTGTCATTCTGGGGATGCAAGCATTTTTCAACACAGAGATCAATACATATTTTTTTTTATCACATTAAGGAACACAGGCAAGAAATTACACAAACTTCTCAATAGATTCAGAGATAGCCTTTAACACAATTCAGCATTTATTAATGATAAAACTCTGAAGAAAATTTGAAAAACCCATCTATTACCAATTTACTGCCAACATCATTTTAAATGGGAAAAAACCTGAAAGCTTTCCCTTTACAAGTAGAAAAAAAAGATAATGATGACCACTATCACCACATTTTCCACATAGTCCTTAAAACATTAGCCAGAGAAAACAGGTCACAGAAATCGATACAAAGTGTGTATGTAAGAAAGGAAAAAGTCAAAGCATTATTACTTGCGGATGACATAATCCTTGACTTACAAAACTCCAAAAAAAAAAAACCCCCAAAACTCAACCATGTAGCAAGATACAAAAAAAATTTTTAAAAAAACCCACACACAGATATTGATACCAGTTCTGTATACTACTAACAAACTCACTGAAACTGAAATTAGGAAAACTATACCATTCACAATAGCTTCAAAAGTATTACATCACTTTGAAAAAAATTCAAAGAAGACATCAAACACATATTCTCTGTTCATGGGAAAGTAGAACCAAAATAATCAAAATGCCCACATTTCTAAAACCATTACACATCTTTAATGTAATTGCAATCAAAATATCAGCAGCACTTCTCATAGATCTAGAAAAAACAATCCTAAAATGTATATGCATCCAGAAGAGACACAGACTATCAAAAGCAATCCTGTATATCAAAAATAAATCAGGTAACATCACATTCCAGACTTGAAGCTATACTATAAAACTATGCTAATTAAAGCAGCAGAGTACCCGCACAAAAATGCGCATATGGATCTAGGGAAGAGAATAAAGACAGTGGAAATAACTCAAAGCACAAACAGCTGTTTAATATTAAATAAATGGTCCAAAACATACACTGGAGAAATAATATACTTTTAATTAATGGTACTGGGAAAATTTGATATCCACATGCTAGAGCCTATGTATTAAAATAATTAATATTAAAATAATTCAAAAGTGGATCAAAATACAAATGTTGAGATGGAAACAATCTTCTGAATGATAAAATAGGTAAAATTCTAGAAGGGATAGGCACAAAGATTTTTGTATGGAACCCTAATGGCACAAAAATAATAACAAGAATCAACACATGAGATCATATCAAATTTAAAAGGTTCTACGCAGCAACAAAAACAACCAAAAGAGTGAAGATACAGCCTACGGAATGGGAAAAAAAATTGCCTTCTATTCTTCAGAGGATAAACAGGTACGATATAATAAAATCTCATAAAAGTAGTTTCTGTTCAAAAAGACCTAACGAAAAAATGAATAATGCAAGGAATTGACACTTCAAGAGAAGTATATGTCACCATTTAATACATGAAAATGTATTCAACCTAAGTGGCCATTAGAGAAATACAAATTAAAAGCAATTTTGAGATACCATCTAAGCCCAGGAAGAATAGTTATCACCAAAATGTCTAACAATAAAAATGTTGGTAAAGGTGTGGAGAAAAAGGAAGTCTACTACATTATTGAGGGAAATGTAAGGTAGGCCAACCACTGTGGAAATCACCATGGAGATTTTCAGAAAGTTGAAAGTAGAAATTCCCTTTCACCAGATATTACCTTTCAATGTATTTTCCAAAAAAATGTAAAATTGTCGTATTAGAGGGATACCTGCATAACTATGTTTATAGCAGCACAATGCATAATAACCAGGTTTATGTCTATAACTAGCTAAATGAATACGGCAAATGAGAAGTTTATACACAGTGGAATACAACTCTTCTGTAAATACAGGTAGACTTGAATCAATAGGCAAATGGGTCCACTTGCAAATATAATTGTAAGTGAAGTAAGTCAGACATCCAAGCTTACATATCACACAGTTTCTCTTATATAAGAAACTCATAGTTTATACATGTAAATGAGGGGTACAATGGAAGATAGGTAAATCAGATGTGGGAGAGTTTCAGATGGTTTGCAAAATTATGTATTCCATTGCTTCAAAAATATTTTAATATACATGCTAATACTTTCATTTATATAACTCATTGTTATTTGTATACCTAAAAGTTTTGTGCTAACATTTGTATCTTTTTCTTCCTTTTTTCTTTGTTGTTCATATCTTGTACTATGAGTAACTATTTTTAAGATTATGATACATGATATGTTAGTTATTGTTTTTGTTTTATTAATTTTAATGATATTTTCTGTTATTTTCATAAAAGATGGTAACATATTAATGAATGTTTAAAAAAGAGTCCTTTTTTGAAATAATGCAAACCATCTCACTATCGTGAGAATTTCCTGCACTCCATTTTCAATGAAATAAACATTATAAATGAAGCAGTCTTAGCAATCTGCTTACTTGGGATAACATCCTTATTGATCTTTCTGAAATGGCTCTACCATGTCCCTTTGGAATTTAAGGAGGGTGTTCACCAAATTGGCATCACTCTTATCAAACTTCCTTCTAGGCATTTCTTACCATTGTGCTAAAATTGATCAAGATACTTTTTTCTTAATATCAGCAAGTATAAAAATCTTCTATGCTTCTGCTAAACATAACAAATTCAGTTACTTAAATTGTATTATTAAAGAAAGGGAGTTGGGGAAATGATACTGAATATTAAATATAATTAAGTAGATGTTATGGTTTCCATCTATATGTCCTCTCAAAGTCTCATTTGATCATCGGGATTTTTTCAGAGGTGACTGAATTTAGAGTGTGTGGTGCTGGAACTTAGGGTGTGTGTTTAGTAAATCAGTCTACTGATAGGTTTGGCATAGTTCAGGTTGGCATTAAGGGTGTGAATACTACATCTTCCCTAGGGCGGGTAGCCTGCATACAATACAAGGACAGAATGAATCTTGTCTCTTTCTTGTGCTTTGCTGTCTTCCACCACAAGGACCTGGCATGTGCCCACCTGCTTTGGAGTCTGACGACATGGACTGAAACTTCTAGGAACTGTGAGCTAAATAAACTTTCCCTCCTTTAACTTTGGGTGTTAGGATACTTTGTCTCAGCAGCTAAAAAGGAAACTAAGATAGTAGATAAACAAATGAGTTTTTATACACACCTAGAGAAACTAAAATTGCTTTTAAATATCCATTATCAGTTTTTTGATTATGGACAAAAACACATAACTATTCCTAGCCATTAAAAAAGAAGTTCTATTTTTTGCCTACATCACAAGATTATGAGAGGTGAAACAAATTATTTTGAAAGGAATGAAAGCTTTTGTCTTTACGTCTTTCTTTTAAATGGGTTATTTCTATTTTATATGCATCATAACATACAAAAATACAATATCAAGTTAGTAATCCATTTTTTAAATACTAAACTCTTGATTTTCCAGTTACACAAAGAGTAAAAATCATGATTGTTATAATTCTACAAGTCAAATCTCCATATTTCTCAAGCTGCTTTCCCTGCACACTTTCCAAGAGGTTTTGTACAATGTATGACATTATTTATATTATTCATCCTTCAAATTAACATTATTTATTTTAAAATATGATATAAAATCTTTAAACGATTTTTAAAATGTAAGCTATCCTACAAATTATTTTCCCATTTATTTTATTGTCTACCTCTATAACAGAGTGTAGAGTGAACTCAGCTCTCTTTTAGTAATGGAAAGCAAAATGGCATAGTCATTTTGGAACACATTTTGGCAGATTCTCATAAAGTGAATTGTTTTCTTATTATGCAATCTATAAAAGATGTTCCTTGGTATTTACCCAAATGCACGTGCAATGTACCTCTGTGCAAAAACTTACCTATGAATATATGTAGCAGATTCTTTTGTAATGTCAAAAACTGGAAACAATTCAGTAGGTTAATGAATAATTAAATTGTGGTGGATTACAAAATGGATTATCCTGTGCTAACAAGACATGAATTATTTAAGCCATGAAGAGTCATGGAAAACACTCTATGGGGCTACACACTTTACGTATTCAATTATTTGACATTCTGGAGAAGGCAAGGGTATGGTGACAGCCAAAGTGTTTTGCTTACTAGGCAAGGAGTACGAGATGGCTAGGTAGATTATGGAGGATTTTTGTGGCACGGAAACCATTCTGTATGATACGGCTCAGTGGATCCCTGCCGTCCAGCAGTGGATCCATTTATCGGCACCCATAGAATGCACAGCACTCTGAGAACCTTGGACTGTGGGGGATGCGGTGCATAGTTCAGGTTCAGATTGTAACAAAAGTACCCCCCCTTCTGGTGCTGAACGCTGACATTATGCAAATGCAAAGAACAAGGGTATTGGACTTCTCAGTCCTTCTGTTCAGTTTCGCTATCAATCAAAAACTGTTATAAAATAATTTATTGTTTAAAAGGATATGCGTATGGAGCTTCTATTTACTAAACAACAAATCCATTTTTGCCTCTAATTGCTGCTCCTTTTCTATAGTTACAGCGTATCACATTTTTAAACTGAAAATTTAATTTTTCAAATCTACTAAGGAATCACAGACTGACATTTTCTGGTTCTGACTAAGCATTTCAGAACTTCTAATTTCATTTTTACATGATTTTTTTATTCAAAGATTCTCAAGCTGGATAGTTATCAAAACAATATTTGAATGCATTATTATATGACTTCATAAAAACAGGCACTATTAACTTTTTGGGTTATTATGTATTTTTTATTTTAAAGAGAATAAAACAAAAGAGAGCAGAACAAAGCAGATCAGAACAGAACAACATAAGCAACACAACACTTTATAATAAGACAACTGGACATTAACAGTAGCTATCAAAATATCTCTTTCTCTGCTATAGTTGAGCATAGTTTCAAATACCAATAATATCAAACATAACACAATATTATAAAACCATTCAAGAGAATGAAAGAATTACAGGACCTTCTGAACCGAATAACTATGATCCATGGCTACTATAATATCTCATTTTCAATAAAAAGATTTGTTTATACTATCACATATGTTAAAATCCCAATAAGACACAACATGATAGAACCGATGTTAATAGCAGAGTAGAAGCATGGTAGAACTTCTAAGGAAGGCGATATTAAATCAGCAATGGCTGACATAATGTTTTGTTTTCTTCAAAACCACTGTTCATGCCATCACACATAATAAAGTCAAACAAAACAGATTAAAACCATTCCAACTGATGAATGAGAACATTGAAAGGCTTCAAAGTAATGAAATGGGAAATCATGATTACCATAGAATCTTATATATTCTCACCAACTCACATACTATGGAGACTATACGGTATTTACACACGTGAGTTTGGTTTATTTCGCTTATGAGTATGGTCTCAAGTTGTGTCCATTTATTTATAAATATCTCTATGTGATCATTCTTTATAGCTGAGTAGTCCTCCATTGTATAAAAATGCCACAACTTTTTTATCCATTCCTCAGTTGATGGGCACTTAGGTTGTTTCCAAGATCTGGCTATTACAAATTGTGCTGCTATAAACATGGGTGCACATACATCACTGTGGTATGATATTTTCAGATCTTCTGGGAATATGACTAGAAGTGGAATAGCTGGGTCAAATGGGACTTCCAAACCCAGCTTTTGAGGAATCTCCAGACTGACCTCCACAGTAGTGGCACCAGTCTACACTCCCACCAAGAGTGCAGATTCCATCTCACCCCAGAAAGAATGGCCAGGATAGAAAAACTACCAAAAACAAGTGCTGGAGAGGCTGTGGGGAAAAAGGAACTCTTCTGCACTGTTGGTGGGAGTGTAGACAGGTTTTTTTTTGTCTTTTTGAGAAAGGGTCTTGCTATGCAGTTCAGGCTGGCCTCGGGCTCATTTTGTAGCCCAGGCTGGTCTTGAACTTGCCAAAAACCACCTGCCTCAGCCTTCCAAGTGCTGCCATTACAGAAGTGTGCCACCATGCCTGGCTGTCACTATTAACTTCCAAGTGTCTTATTTGTCAGGCTGTTAGGGCCCAGAGATATAGCTCAAAGGCACAGCACCTGCCTGGCTAGCAAGAGATCAGGAGTTCGATTCCAGGACCCCTCTCTTCCTCCCCTCAAAAAGGAACTGAGAAGGTGTTAGTCAGTCTTGCTTTTCTTTCAATCATTGTTTATCTTTTTCCTTCCTTCATTTTACCCTCCATTTCCTTGACTTCCCTGACCAATGAGCATATTCCTCCTGTTTTATAGTATTTGCAATACATTCTGGTTCTTACTTACACTTGGTTTCTCACACTAGAGAAACAATGAGATGTTTATGTATGTGTATTCTATTTATTTCAATTAAGAGTGTGGTGTCAATGTCCTTCCATTTAGTTATAAATGTCTCATGATTTTCATTCTTTATGGCTGAGTTCTACTCCATTATACAAAATAAACCATATCTTCTTTATTCACTGGCTGGTGGACACCTTGTTTCTTTCAGTTTTTCCTTATGAGACATGGTTTTTTGTGCTTATTGCCATTAAGATCCTGTATTACTCACAATAATCCAGATTGCTCTGAAACATTCATGTGAAACTGGGATCATGATTTTCTCTTGTTTTAAACACTATTCTCTTAGAGAATGAATAAAATCTCAGATTAATTATGGTTACTTCATCCCACTGTGAATTTCCATTGATTTATTGATCATTTAATGCCCTTAGGTCTTCTCCTTGGTGGCTTTTAATAAATAATACTTTGTTCGTGCCATATATATGAAGATTTTTAAAAATAACCTTTAGGAATACCTATTTATCACTATTAACCTTCATTTAGTTTGACATTAATCCATACATAGTTTCTTAGCATTGGCTAACTTAATAATTTGGTAATGATATGTTTTATCAGTGCCTCGTTAAATGCATAACCATTTATTCAGAATGGCAGTTAGTTGGAAAGAATTTAAAAGAAGGAGGGTGGGACTGAATATTGAATTACCAAAACGACTGACCTGATGCTCGCGATGCATCTGTCATTGCTTACAGCTCTTAAGGGAAGCAGAAGAAATATGATTTTAAGCATTTCTACTTCTCCAAATATCTTCATAAACCTAGAAAATAGTCGTAATGGTGATCTATGAAAACCTTTGCAAAAATAGAACATTTTACATCTGTACGTGTCTTTTGATACAGCAAAATGAGAAGGTTGGGTTAAACGAAGTCCAGATTTATTGAGGCGTTTGTCCAAGGGCACAGAGTTGTTTAGCAAAAGATATATCTGGCCATGTTTATATCCTAATAAAGCATTTTATCACTGAGTTTGTTAGTCTTTCTTGTTTTATGAAGATAAAAACAAATTAATTTGCCTTCATATAATTTAACAGTAATTTTAATACTCAGAATTACCCTTTTCTTCTCCATCATATTCGCTGTTTGAAAACTTGTACTTTTAAGAGATTATTTCCAGATCATGCTGAATGCCTTTTTCTGGATGTTCTCCAGTTAATGATTACCCAACTACATAATAAAATCACTGTCTTGCATAGCATATTTAAAAGCAGAACATTAGGTGCTCAATATACAACTTTTGAAAATATGAACAGGCTTTTACAGCATAGGTCATAAGTAGTTTAGTTTCTCATTGATAAAATGTATCTCTCTATGCTATTTTCTTTTGCAGAAGTGCTCGAATTAGTGCTTCCATTCAAAGTTTCATTCATTTAACCAAATTTTCTACAAGCAAAATGCAAAAGAAGATTTGATAAAAACATGTTGCTAGGGATTAAAACTGAAACCTCCTCCAAAATTGTCAGGTGCTCAAAGATAGGGTTTTTGGATGGTGATTGGATGATGGCACTGTGATCATCCGTATATTAATTCATCAATGCTTTTTATAGCAGAATATATTATTACAAGTTGGAGCTCAGCTAAAATGCTAGGCCACTGAGATTGTGTTCTGGAATGGTATATTCTTGTTATGAGTTTTTCTCACTATTTGTGCTTCTTGGCTGGGGAAGTTGAGCCATGTCCCTCTGCCAGGCCTTCCCGCCATGCCCTTTCTGCCTTAAAGCCAAAACTCATGAACTTATCCCAGTGAAACTATGAGCATATTAAACTTCTTTATTTTGTGTGTGGCAGACGTTTTTCTCAGCAATGAGAAAGCAAGCAAACATACACACACACTGAAACAACAAAGTCCAAGACAAGTGGATTTGCTGAGAACTAGGTAACAAATCTGTCTGGTTTTGTGCATTGAAATTTATTCTTATTTATTATCTTTAGTTTTATGATTATAGATCACATCCATATAATCTGAGTTTTTTAACAAAGGATACATAATTGTTACAACAATGGTTAAAATATCTGTGAAAAAGTTCAATTCATTAACAATCTGGTAGAGCTTTATTATATAGTCTATCATATGGAGGCCTTTTATTTTATTTTCCTTATTGCTTGTGAAAAGAGTCATCTAAAGTCAATGACATGCAAATATACTAAGGTTACAAAACCACAGGAATTGTACAATATTTGCCTTAAGTACAGAATCTATATGTGGTTACATCGATTCAAAACCAACAAATGTTTAGGACTAAATGACACAGCTCATTTTCTGTCTGCAAACTTTCATTTATCCTATTATTCTTCCAGCTAAAGTTTAATTACATGTTCTATGCTTAGCGTTACTCTCAAATTTACCCCAAGATGCCTGCCTCATTCATTCCAGTGCTACCCAAAAACAAATAAAAACATTAACCTAGCATAATCCTTATTTTTCATTCTTCTCCTTTTTTTTAAATCTCTAAGCAGTCTCTCTAACATTACCTTGTCAGTGGCTCAGCAATGGATCTATTTTCAACATATAATAATGATTAATACTTAAAAAAGGAAAAGAAGCAAACAGAAACAAAAAAACTACTAACTTCCAGTTTTAATAAGTTTATCGTTTTGGCTGGTAAATTCACCATCATTAAAATGTAAACTTTAGATAAATTCTTCTCCAGAAATTCCATTTCTACAGTTCTATTTACCTAAAATGGCAATGTGAGGAGAGATATGATTCATTTAGCAGTGAAATAGAATAAAAAGTAAAAACTAAAGCAAAAGTAAAAAATCCATGGAGAAATCTCTGGAAGTAGTGTGGAGGGTCCTTAGCAATTGAAAAAATAATTTATTTAAGAAAATTTACTCAACTTCAGTAAAAACAACAACAATCGGTATGAATTGAGCTAAAATCTGCTCCTCTCACTTCCTGCCCCGGCATAGAGCAGAATGATGGAGTCTTCAAGCCAAAACCTTGTGGTTAGAAGACTAAATTTTGTCTCCCGTTTCAGTCAAGGCATAGGAGTTCTCACTTGGAAGGGCAAATGGCAAGTATTCCTCATGAATTTAAACTCTAGACTGCAGAAAATATATTGATGATGATTGCAACTTAGAGTTCAGAGTTCTTTTCCCCAACCTACTCCATATTTATGGGATACAGGCTCTACCCCAGCCATAGATATAGGAGAAAAATTAGGCTCAGTGACTCTAAGCCCAGTTTCCTTGTAGGGTGGATGTTTTGTGCAGAAAGGAAGAAGGTGAAAAAGGTATCTGCAACCAAACCTTTCCAAGTTCTAAACACTGGCTCAGAGATACGATTGAGAGAACAATTTCATATGGATAGGTCTATCTGAAGGAATTGATTTATGTGGAAAATGTTAAGAATCATTTAAAACTCAATAACAAGATGACGAGTTTTCTAATTATAGATTTCAATAGATGCTTTCTCAAATAAGATTCACAAATAGTCAAACAGAACACACAAAAATGTTTAATATCATTGACTATCAGGAAAATGGAAACCAAGATCTACAACAAAATACTACTTCACTATCATTATTATGAGTATATAAAAATGATTATAACATATATAATATGAAAAACTGAGATATTAAATACTTTTTGTGAGAATGTAAAATGACATAGTTAAGTTAAAAATACTGTCAATTTTTGAAACTTTTAAAGAATGAGTTAACATATCACTAATACCTCAAGAGCCATGAAAATAAGATCTTCACATAAAAATGGGAACAGAAAATTTTCCTAGCAGTATTATTCTTAGCTGCAACAAAGTATATAAAGCCCCAATTTATGCTACCTGACAAATGGAAAAATAAAATGTTGTGTTTATTTTCAATGGTCAATTATTTAGGAATCAAAAGAAATTAACACTAACCTATGTTATGAGTATTGAACATGAAATGGCAAAAGGAGAGGGAGAAAAAAGAGAGGGAATGTAAAAAATTTAGATCTGTTGTGTACTCCTACCAACTTCCTATGAGGAATATAAGCATTCAAACATGTACCAAAAAAAAGTAAAAAATGAATTAAGAAAAAATTAACTCCATAAAACACTATGTAATTTGAAAATCCACCATGAAAAACCATGAATGGGAGAGTCTATTCACGTGCACTATCTGAAATAAAAAATATACACATATAGTAAATAGATTATTATTATTAGAAAGCATATTAATATTAGACTGAAGCTAGGGAAGTTGGGAAAAATATGATGGGACTCAATGAATAAAAGACACCTTTTCATGATAACACAAGTATTATAAATTGATTGTAAGGATGATGAACAACTCTGTGAGTTTCTGAAACACTTTTAATTGACCACTTTAAAAGTGTTAATTTCATCTGAATCTCATTTCAGTAAAACTGCTGTAATGTTGAACAAATAAAAAGATACGTTCACTTAGTATCCCTTTGAATGACTGTAAATCGATGCCTATGGTGATCAATATGGCACAAAACTCTAATATTAACAACTAGCATGCATCTATCTTAAAAACTAACACATAAATAAATTGACATGAATGGATAAATTGTATGTCTTGCTCAAAGTACTTATGATTAAACATGTTTCAAGTTAATACAGTAAAATCATACTTATTTAAAAAATTAAGTGTCCAATTTATCCTTGAAATATTATTGTTTGAAATTAAAACAATCTAGAAAAATGTAACTCAAACATTAACTGTGATAAACCTCAAGTTTGTAACATAAGGAAAAATCCAGAAATATATGAAATTACTAGGAAAATAGCCAATTCATGGGTTTTTTTTTAGGTGGATGAAATAAATAGTCAAATTTTGAAAGCTAATATATTGTTGTAATTAGTTTTACTTTTGTGACTAGATAGAATTTCTGTGCATGAGTTAGAGGAACTAGCTGTTAATATTTAATAATCTTCTACTACGTGACAGATACTCTTCTAGGAACTTAAACTAGGTACTTAACTGCATTGTCTCAATAATTTAATAATGAAAATACCCATCTCATTGATAATTGGATTAAATGATAAATTTTACATTCTTAGTGAAATCTCTGAAAGAAAATTTCAAAATCGCCAACTGAAATTTTACTACATGCCAATGGTTGAAGTATGTTATAAGAAATAGTTTAAATCTTCAAAGTATCTCAAGAGGGGCTGTATTAGTGTTTTTGCATTTATTTTAGAGCTGAGAAAACTGAAGTACAGAGAGTTCTTGTCAGTGATTCCATAGCAGTCGCAAGTTTTCATTGCAGAAGTAAAAAACTATTGCCAGTGTAGGCAAAACTGAAAATTGGAATTAGAAATTAGATCAACTATTAATTGAAGAGAATAAAAAATTCCATAATGTATATGTTAATGAAAAATTATTATAAAGACAATACTATTCATAAATACTGCACAGCACTTATGAGAAGTGATTCAGTGTTATGGTCAAAGCAATAGTTAAAAGAGGAATTATGGAACCTGTGTACTGTGTGGTTAGGAAAGAGTGAACACATAACAAGGATAAAGAACTTAACTATTCCCTTAAAATTTCCCTGCATCAATTCACAGACTGGGAGCAGAAAGAATAAGGTCACACCAGGAAACCTGGGAACTACTGCCATACATGGGTCACCACCAGACTGGGAGCAGTCAGGCCCCAGCCCCTTGTTTTCAGTTAGCAAACAAGAAGTACCAATCTCTTCCTCACCCCTCTACCCCATAAGTGACTAGCTTATGCTGAGAAACACATGCTGTGAAGATAGCTATGGAGGTGAAATGCAATTGGATGCCTGTGGAGTTTTGGTGCTCCACTAACATTTCTGGTCTAGGGTCAGTGGACTGATGATAAGTACAGAGGAAAATGGTACGCAGTTGGCATCTAGCAGGGATCTCCTTCTGAGGGTTGTAGCCATTGTTGAATCTCTATGGTCTTGTTCTGAAGTCCTATATCATTTCCATTTTTTTGCTGGGTTAGTTTTATTCTCTTTTGTTTTATTTGATTATGTTAAATCTGATGGCAGGAACAGCTGTTTAAAACATAACAACATGACTGTGCTACAAACTCTATAAGTTCCTGGAACAAAATAGTTAACATTCATAGGCTTGGAACAATTGTGCATATTATTGTGTGGTGATGTGAGGAACTCTTGAAGATCATTATATAAAATAACAACCCCAATTATGCTCATACCACTTTGTTTTGAAGGCCTATATTGTCAGTGTTCTGGGCTGTTTGCTATGGTTGTTTATATGTCTTCTTTGTTTAGTGTTTTTCTAGGAATTCATTTTGTTTTGTTTTATTTTTCCCTCTAATACAGAAAGAATACATATACCTGTAGAGACTCATGCATGCGTAGAACTTCTAAACAGAACTGATTATATAATGCATGATGAAATGAACAGCTACTTTGAAGACACAGAGATACTAAGGTACCCATTGCAGATTCTGTAGCATCATGATGTGAAATCCAGCAATACTATTACTCTTTGTTCAGAGTGATCTTAGCCTGTTTTGTTTTGTTTAATTTCAACATACATGAAGGTATGGACAGCTATTTTGAAGACAATGAGAAACTATGGTAGCTATTGTTTACTTCCCTATTGTCTGGTCATGAAGACCTAAAATGCCTTCATCATCCTGTTGGGATCAGTTTTATACTATGTTGCTCTGTATGAATTCACTGTATGCAAAGATATGGACAACTATTTGGAAGAAAACAAGAGATAATATGATAAACAGTGAAGATCTCTGATTGTCTTGCTTTGAAATTTATCTCTTACATTGCTTTTTGTGTTCTGTTTTGCTATGCTTAATTTTACCCTCTCTAAAAATAAATAAATCACCAATGTTGGATTTACTATTGGATGCTTTTGAAGCCCTTTATTGCATTCATTATTCTGTTTTTATTATTTCTATTCTATTCTATTCTATTTTATTCTATTCTATTCTATTCTGTGTGATTTTGCTATGTCCAAATTTATTGGAAGCTATTTTGAAGATATCAAAAGACATTATGGTAACTATTATTGATTTTGTAATGTATTGAAGTCCTGTATCTCTTACACTGATTGTTTTTATTGGCTTAATTCTGTTTTATCATCTTTAAAAAAATTTCCCTTGATCTTTTACATAGCAGTACATAAACTTCCTTATGAATAACTACTATCCCATAATGATATTTAACAGTATATTCAGATTTTAAAAATTTCCCTTAGCAAATGCGTGTTACTTTGAGTTTTTAAAAGTTAACCAATTTTGCTTTCATTATTACTTTTTTCCTTTTTGTGGTGCAAATTACTCCATTGTTCAAAATGACAATTTGGAAGTTGCATAATGTTCATTTTTACCTTTGGGCATTTGGGAGAAACAAAAATAAAGTGACTTAAATTCAATTTCCAATACCTGTGTAGGTTTCACTCTTTTTTAACTGATATAACCTAAGAGTTTAAGCAACCACTGCTATTTCTCTCATGCATCATAATAATTACTTCAGATCAACTTTTAAATTCCTTTTAGGTCTGTTTAAAAATATATACAGACTTTCAGAGATTGCATTGCTATCAGATAGGTAAACAATGCTTTATTAATTATGGTAAAATATCTTTGAAAACAGTTTTTTTCCCTTTGTGATAAGGAGCAAAATATTTTGAAAATTCTTGGTTATTGATTAATTGGATTTTATCAATTCTTTTATGTAATTCTATTGTTGTTCTTGATTTTAAAAAGCTAATGTTCTTCTAGATAATAAATTGTCATGGTCTACATTTTTTTTGTTGTTTTTAGATAGAGAAAATATTTTCTCTGATAGGAAATTCAAAAAATCACTTAATGAAATTATTTTGAGATTTTTCTAGACCAGTAAACATAAATACCTCTTTCCTTAAGAAATACATCGTGAGCTCATAAATTACTTCAGATGGTTTGGAGAGCCCTGAGTTGAATAGCATCCCAAAGAAGATTAATTTGAGAGACTGTAATTTTTTGAAAGCAAGGTTATGACCCTTTGGTTAGACAATGAACTTATGTATTCATTAAGTCTAAGGCATGGCTATCTTGTTATAACTACACTAAAAGTTGTCAGATGAAACCTTAAAGAATATATTTTAAATAAATTAAAAAATTCTAATGGAAGTCTTCAAAAGGAACGAGAACTTTAATTTATAACTTCAGATTAATAAATATTTCTGTGAACCTCCATCAAAATTCTACTTTGGCACACAGTTTTAAAATTTTAAGTTATTTTCTGTTTTTTTTTCTCAGACAACATATAATTCCAAAGTGTTTGTGGTTCATTTGCAGAGTAATACCAAATATGATGTTTATTGAGGTGTGAAAAGTTCATGGATAGGTGATTTTTCATTCTTTTAAAAAATATTCCAAAGTACAGATTTCATTTTATACAAATTATTTCCAGATTTTTCTTTTGATTGTACTATGTGAGTATATATATGCATCTGTATGCTATGTACATATTTATTTTTATGCTTCCTGTGAATGTGCAATTTTGTATTTTAGGCCAATATTTCCCATCATCTCCTACTCCTACCCTCTGGTAACCTTCTAAATTTTGATTCTGTGAATTCATCTTTCTAAGGTTCCACAGTAGGTGAAATCATACAATTTTATTCCTACTTTACTTCATAAAGTAAAATATTCTTCATGTTTGAGAAATAATAAAATTTTTAGAAATAATGATTTTGAATAGTAATGCATTCTATGTGCCACAGTTTTTTTTTTTTGCACACATTCTCTAATTAAAGATTCCATATTTTAGCTATTGTTAATAATGCTGCAAGGAACATTTGAGTGCAGATTATTATTTCATATGTTGATTAAATTTCCATTCACTATACACCCAGAAGTGTAATAGCTGGATTATATGATATTTCTATTTTAAAATTTTTTAGCAACTTCTAGTTTATTTTCCAGAAGGGTTTTTTGCCACTGTCATTCTAAGAGGTGTGAAGTGACCTGTCAATGTGCCTTACACTTAATGATGATTAGTGATGTTGAAGATATTTGTTACCACATATTTGTTGGCCTTTTACATATTTTTCAGAAGTATATATGTTGATTACATGAAGGTATGGACAGCTATTTTGAAGAGAATGAGAAACTATGGCAGCCATTGTTGACTTCCTTATTGTCTGGTCTTGAAGATCTAAAATGCCTTTATCATCCTGTTCTGATCAGTTCTGTACTATCTTGTTTTGTATGAATTCTTTGTATATGAAGATACAGACAACTATTTGGAAGAAAACAGGAGAAAATGTGATAGACAGTGATGATCTCCAGTTGTCTTGCTTTGAAATCTGTGTCTCTTATATTGTTACCTTATGATCTGTTTTGTTCTGCTTTGCTGTGCTTAATTTTACCCTATTTAAAAATAAAATTTTAAAAAGAAGTATATATTTTGGTTATTTGTCCACTTTTTCATCAGGCTACCTGGTTTTTTTTTTTTTTGCTATGGAGTTGTTTGGTTTACCTACATGCCTTGGATACTAATCTCTTCTCAAGTATATGATGCGCAAATGTTTTCTCCTATTATGTAGATGGCTTTTTATAATGTACATTGTTATTGTGCTATGCCAGTTTTTTTTTAATTTAATGTAATATCATTTGTGTAGTTTTTCCTTATATACTTTACAGTGTTGTATGAAGAAATCTTTGCAAGGATCAGCCTTAAGAGCCTTTTTCCTATTTTATTCAATAGTTGAATTGCTTTAAGTCTTCTGTTTTACTCTTTAATAAATTTTGAATTAAACATTGGTGTACAGGGTGAAAAAGCATCTATTATTATTCTTTTACATATCAATATCCAACTTCCCCAACATCTACTATTGAAAAAGGTTAATTCCATTGTTATGTGTTTCTTAGCATCTTTATTGAAATTCAGTTGAAGTTGGTAAATTTATTTCCAACCTATTATGTTCCATTAGTCTTTTTTCTGTTTCTTTATCATTATTTTGATTTCAATAGATTTCAGGTATAGTTTTAAATCAGGTAGTATACTTCCTCCATTTTAATTTTTTGTTGATTTTATTAATTTTTTAATTTTTTTAATTTTTATTAATTGATTTGAACAAAGAACAAGGTTTATTTGTTTCACAATAATTTTATAATATTTCTATTTTTTAAACTGCCATAGGCATTTTGATATGAATCACATTTTATCTATAGATATGTTCATACATTATGGACATTTGAAAATATCAGTTCAAGTCAATGAAAACACAGTTTTTGTGTTTTTAATTTCTCTTATCAGTGTTTAAGTCTTTAGTGTATACATCTTCACTTGTTTGAATAGGATTGTTCCAAGATATTTTTCATAATGTTTTAAATTAGATTATTTTTATTTCCTTTTGAATATTTTTTGTTATCACTCAGAAACATTGGTTTCTCTCTTTTGATATTTTCATTCTCTCATTTTATTGATTTGTTTATTATTTTCCCAGTTTCTAGTGGAATAATAAAGATACTTTTTATGCAAGGTCTTACCCATATCAACTGCAAACATTTGAAATTATATCTCATTTTTTCCTGTTTTAGCTATTGCAAATTTTTCTTGTAAACTTGCTTTGACTAACCTCTTGGTATTGTTAAATAAAAGTTGAATGCATGGTGATTCCTGCCTCATTCCAGAAAATGTTTATTATGAGTTATAATTTCAAGTTTTTTCTACAAAAAATGCTTTATTTGCATTATTTTTCTTAAAGTTAGTTTTATAAAAACTAATTTTTTATTAAATTTGAATACCTTCTTGTTTTAAATCATTAACATGAAAGTTTCACAAAGAAGACATATTTATATAATTGCTAAGTATCTTCAAGATGCACAAGAACATATGTGAACCCATGTTAATAGAAGCACAATTTTAATAGCTAAATCTTGGAAACAATCAAGATGCCATTCAACCGCAGAGTGGATGAAAAAGACATGGTATTTTTATACAATGGAATATTACTCAGCTATGAAGAAAGATGATCTTGAGGCCTTCATAGGGAAATGGAGACAACTTGAGATTATCCTCATTGGTGAAATAAATAAGAATCATATTTATAAATATTTCATTGTGTCTCTAGTGTAAAAGTAATAAGAAATGTAGGAGTAATAAAATCCAAAATGTGTAATTGCTATTGTAAAAAAGAGAGGGAAAAAAAGTGCTCTAAAGGATATAATTGCATGTATGGTTAAGTGTGTAAGATGAATGATTATGTTACTGTTTTTGTTAGTTTGTGGAGCAGAACTGTTAACAGTCTCATTGTTTGAATGTCTATTTTGTATGTTTTAATTTTGTAACTTGAACAACTATTTCCAAGATGACAGTATGTAAGTTATCATCTAATGATGTTTTAGTGTTTTATTGTTCTTTTCTTTTTTTCCTAGGAATTCTGTATTGTTTCTACCCTTTTTTCTGATTTGTTTGGTTTTGTTTTCTCTTTAAATAAAATTTTTTAAGTAGATGTACAAGAACTATTCCTACTATAATGTATATAATCAATAATTTTATAAAATATTTCTAGGTCCTTGTACCAAGATTTGAAGCTTTGTACAAAAGGTGATATTTATCTTTTTCTGCCAAATTTTTCTGTAAACTTTTCTGTAAACTTCTTAGCCAAACTGCTACATAAATCAGAAAAGAAATAAATCTCAAAATAGTTAAAAGTTTTTTTCCCAATAGCATATGAAGCAAGAATTTATATTTAATTTTTGGCATCAACCCAGTGATATCTGTCTGACAACTGGAAGAAAGAATAAGTTTCAATGTAAAAGAAATTAAAATGTGAACAAGAATTAGGGGGAAAAAAGCAAGAATCAGGTTAAGAATCTGGAGTTTTAGTCAATGGGTTGTAGTAAATTTGCATGCAGATCTTCCTACAGAGAGAATTCATTCTAATGGAAAGGACATTTCCAACTTGGAACTACTAAAATCAAATGTCAACATTTATAGTACTAACTCAGTCCAGCTATGTTTTATGTCTGACTGAGACAAGAGTAATCTTACAGAAATAACCTTTCCCTCACAGGTAGGAAATTGGAAGTAAGCCAATCCATAAAAAAGAAAAGAATATTGTGTTTTATTCTCATAACACAAACACTAAGAGCTGACTGGTGGCTTGCCTTACACACCTTCAATTACCTCTTTCTCCCACTATTGAGACAGTGTTATAGTTTGTGTTCAAATGCCCCCATTCAAGCCTCATGCAACCATGGACAAGGTTGAATCCAGCATTCATGACTGGATCAT
Organism: Dolichotis patagonum; assembly: GCA_004027295.1. Lineage (NCBI taxonomy): Eukaryota > Metazoa > Chordata > Mammalia > Rodentia > Caviidae > Dolichotis > Dolichotis patagonum. Next base: position 2,577 of record PVJX010025000.1, on the reverse strand, counting down.
TGTATAGCACTGGAATTGGTAGTGAGAGTGCTACTCCCACCCAGGGGCAGAGCCCACATACAGTGTAAGGTCGGGAAGAAGGCATATCTTTTCTCTTTTGCACGGTTTGCTCTTGCTGTTTTGCAGGGGCCATGAATGATGGCCCCGCCTTGACACCCTGCCTTAGAGCCAGGGAAGTATGGACTGAAACCTCCAAAACTGTAAGAAATAAGCCCTCCTTCCCTAATTTTGGGTATCAGGTATTTTGTCTCTACAACAAGAGAAAAGTAACTAAGACAGACAGATTCTCGGGACATTGCCACCAAGGTTAACATTACAGCTACAACACTGACACTCATATACAAATCCAGAGGGTATCAGGTAGTTTTTTCATAATGAAGTTTCAAAGAAGGTACAAACATAAAAAGATGATATGGTTTGACTAACATGTTAATGATGGTTAGCAGATAAATGCATTTGCATAGACAAAAGAACTCTGAAACCAACCATACAAAGCCAATCAATAGAGATGGAAAATCTTACAAACTTATTAAAAAGTTGTAGTCATTAATATAAAAATAAAACTGGTCTGCTGTTGAAAAATTAAAGAGGAATTCTGAGGAGAAATGAAGCATCAACCTTGTCAAAAGAACTGGCACATGAACCATTGAGTTCAAGAAATGTAAAAATATATATTGACATATTTTTTTTCTACGAAACAATAGAATAACCAAGTCATACTTCAAAAATTCTCAGGAAAATTTAAAGTTCAATAACATTAAGTGAAATAAACCAACACATAAACTTAAATGCTGTATGGGTTCTCTTATATGAGAAACCCAAAATATAAAAAAAATGTAAAATAAAAGATAGATAATAGGAAATAGGGAGATAGATCTTTCTCAAATGAGAAAGGGCTGAACAGATAAAAGGAGGAGAAGGAAAGAGTGAAATTGAATAGGAAGAGGAAATTAAGATGCATTATATACATCTAAATTTTTTTAAAGAATCATGTTCTAAAGATAAATGTCAATCTTCATAGGATGCAATAAGTTTAAAATAGATTTCATTTTTTAATTTAAGGGACATGAATCTTTTTTCATGTTCAGAAACAAGGAGCTTATATTCAGACAAATAGAAGAAGGAAAGAATGTAATGATTCTATCAAGATCTTGGCAAAGTGCAGATGAAAATGAGTTTGCATAAGAACAGGAAAATGAGTCTATAAGGTAATGATATTTTCATCATATCTTGCAAATAAATGTCATATTAATGTATCACCTTTTATGATTGAGTTTTGAAGAGTGTGACAGAAAGTTATCTCCTGAGAAGAATAAAAGTGTTACACAAGATCATATACGAATATGGTCATATGACATTAGAGCTCCTTTGTGATTAGAAAAGAAACATTTTTAGAAATGTCAATACATAGCAAAAAATGAAATTCCCTCAACTAGCGCTCTCTTTGGAAAGAGAGAGAGAGAGAGAGATATTTGAGGATTTACATAACATTAGAAATTTTAGGCAGAAAAGTAATAAAACTCTGATGTTGCTGTTAAAATTTTAGATTACTGGCTGGGTGTGGTGGCAGGCTCCTACAACCCCAGCTCTGGGGAGGCTGAGGCAAGAGGATCATTGCGAGTTTGACACCAGCTTGGGCAACAAACTGAGCTCAAGACCCAGCCTGACCAGTATTGCAAGACACTCCCAAAAGAGGCAAAAAAAAAAATATGACTTAAGACCATACTTGTAAGTGAACTACATCAAACTCGCATGTGTAAATACCATATTATCTCCCTAGTGTAAGATACTGAAAGAGTAAATAAGATACAAAATCTTCAATAAATATTGAGAAAGGGCAAGAAACTGCTCAAAGCATAAAAAGTAACTCAGGGAAAAAGAAAAGAAGGAAGAAAAACGTAATAAGATATAAATTCGTATATATACATTTAAGATTACCTAAGATGGTTGTAATACTAATTCTACTAATTCTTGGAACAAAACAGATTGATTAGATAGATTTTGCATGACCCTATCTGATAATTCAAATAAGACTTATGAAGATAACTGTGCAAAACAACAAAAATTGTTATGTTCCTACCACTTTAATTTGAAAGCTTACATTGTTATTTTTTTACGCTCTTAGATATAGTTATTTATTTGTTGCTTTTTCTTCTAATACAGAAAGGATGGATGTACATGTATATGCTTATATATGCCTACAACTTCACTTAAAGAGTTTACAAAAATTGGCATTAGTATGTGTGATAGCAAGAACAACTACACTGAAGAAAACAAGATACCATGGTAGCCATTGATGATTTCCTATTGTTTTGATTCAAAAGCCAGTAATGCTTTTATTTTTGGTTTTGGTTGGTTTTAGTTGGCTTTCAATTATTTGATTCCAGTATGTACGAAGATATGGACAGCTATTTTGAAGAAAACAAGAGATGGTAGCCATTATTGATTTCCTTGTGTCTGGCTTTGAAAGTCTTAAGGCTCTCATTCTTGTGTTTTGATTGATTTTATATTATTTTGATGTGTATTAACTTATTGTGTTTGAAAGTATGGAGAACTATTTTGAAGAAACCAAGAGAC
>PVJX010024999.1:0-27490 GCA_004027295.1 Dolichotis patagonum | reverse complement strand
ATATGGCCAAGAAAGGCAAACCGGTACTGCTGATGTCCACATGTCGCCATAATGGAAATACTGGCAGGGAAACCCCCACAGCCAGAAGACTTGAGATGGAAACTCTCAACAACAAAACCAAACGTGGAGTAGATGTCGTCCATGAGTTATGCAGCCACTCTGATGTCACTTGAAACAAAGCTGTTGGCCAGTGGCCATGGTTTACTCAACCTTAAGCACACGTGGCATGCATAGTTTGATAGTTTATAAAGAAAATAACAAGTGCAAAGGATCAGGGAGACATTTTCTTAGAGTCTTGGGACCGGAGCTCATAAGAGATCACGGACGGCAGAGGAAAAACTAAATGTTTCTGCCCAAGGAACTATGCAAAAACATTGTGGAGCACACTGGTGAGCTGACAGATGAACAGGACGTCAGGAAGATAAAATAGATGCTAAGAATGCCCTACAAGAAAGGGCAGGAAAACAAAACACGCTGTCTGTGTAAGCGAAACTCGCGTGTGGAACGTGCACTTGTCCTGTGTGAAGGCTGCCTTGGGAGTGGGAGTTGAGGCAAAGCTTATTTCTGTGGTAGTGTTCCGTTGGCATTTTCACCTCAGGTCAGACAGGAATTGATTTCCGATGGTGCCTTTTAGGCTTATTTAAGGAAGTACCCAGACGGTGTGAAAGGTTGGTGTCCATTCTAAATGCACAACACATGGTAAGAATTTAATACTTTATTTTATTGCTATTTTAGGTTCCAGTTCACTACACACTGTGTAATATATAAGTTGTTTTGTTCCGACAAAGCAACAAAGCACCAAACAGCAAGTGTGACCTATAAAAAGGACAGGAAAGCAAAAGACATGTGTTTTCAGTGTAAGCAGTGCCAGTGCGCGGAACGTGTTTTTGTCGTGTGTGCAGACTATCTTAGCTGTGGTAGTTGTAATTTTTTTAGAGAGTGCTCTTGGTATTTTTACTGTAGTTTATATGGAAATTTGTGACTTTGCATACCAAACACCAGGCAATTTTCAAAATTTGGATGCTTTTTTATAAACAATAAGTACTAAAAACTCAATATTTTTAGCTTTTTAATTTTTTTGCTGTTAAGCATGTATTGTTTAATGTAATGTATTCATTAAGTTTATAATTCATCAGTAGAAATATTCTAAAAAAGAAACATGGATCTCGCAATCCCAACATGTTTCTGCATCTTGGTGACAAAATTTATTTTATGATCCAAGGGTTACACCCTTTGCGGAGGGCCCATTGTTCCCCTAATGTCTGCCTTTTTCTCCAGCTTGTGAGGTCTGTGACAGACAGGATTGTGCTTACTTTGTTCAAGTGTTGAGTCTCCAGCCTTCAGCATAGGCCTTGAACATCATATAAACTAAATGAATTTGTTGACCATAAGGAATCCAAATGATGTCTTTCTTTGTTTTTTTCTGATCTACACCCTCCAATATCTGAATGAGTTTTAGCAAAAAAGATCATGAACTGAGCAGGGGGTCACAGCAGACATGTAATGTCAACACAGTGGGAGGCTGAGGCAGGAAGATCACAAGTCCAAGCCCAGCCTAGGCAATTAAAGAGAGACTGTCTTAAAACAAAAAGTAAAAAGGACTGGGGATGTAGCTCAGTGTAAAAGCCCTGGGTCCAACCCCCTATTTCTGCAAAGAGGAATTATAGTCACTTAAATAGGTAAACTAACAAGACTAACCTGGGAGGCATGCAGGCAGAGTCTGTATATCTTGTAATCACATACTTGTTTATTTTCTGTGTTGCTCTCTCATGCCCTTTAGATAGCAAGCTCCATGGGGCAGTGGCCAGGCTTCACTGTCCACCCTATTCTAGCTCTAGTTAGTCCATGGGAAGAACTCAAATATTTGTTACATGAATAATTTCGATGACCGACGGGAAATGGAAGGCATCAAAGATGACAATAGTGCAGCTTAGGGCAAAATTGGAACACGAAAGTGTAACATTAGTTATACGAGCGCGTGTCAGAGGGTGAGATTCTTTCATTCATTCCAAAAATATTTACAAGGTATTTGCCTTGCACCAGACACTGTGTTAGGCACAGTCTGTGCTGTCATGGAGCTTGTAGTGTTTTCTGAAATACACAGGCAGTTCAATTTAGTGAGATAAAGGTTCCAAAGTCAGTGCAGGCAAGAGCTCTTTCAGGGGCTATCTAGAGGAGATATTTAACTCAGATTTTTGACTGTCAGGAAGAGACTTCTAAATTATCAGTAAGTAGACACTGGGCATGGTGGTGCATACCTATAATCCTAGCATTTAGGAGGCTGAGGAAGGAGGATTGCTGTGAGTTCGAGGTTAGTCTGGGCTACAAAGTGAGTTCAAGTTCAGCCTGAACTGCATAGTGTGACCCTGCCTCAACCCTGCCCCCCCCAAATTGTTAGTAGCTTAAAAAAAGAGGGTGGGCCATGGATTCAGCTTAGTGGCATAAGCGCCTGCCTGGCAAGCGTGAGGTCAGGTGTTCAATTCCCAGTACCAAAAAAAAGGTGGGGGGTATGGAAAGTGATGGAGAGCATTTGAGTATGAAAAAGCGCAGAGGCAAGGTAACTAATGTGGCTCATACCTGAATCTCTACACTTGGGAGGTTGAAGCAGGAGGATGCCAATTTCATGTTTGGTTACACATTTTAAACAAATGGCACCATTTTAAACAAAACAAAACAAAAACAACCAGAGGTCCAAGAGCCACTTGCAGTTTTACTATAGCTTAAAATTCCTGCCAACTTCTTTTCCTCCAACAAATTTTTTATTGAGTTTATCATGTGCTAGGCATTTTGTTAGGCCTTCATTAAATTTGTATTTTAACTAAAAAGTAACTTTAAAATGTAAAATTAGAACATGTGTGGTGATGCATGCCTGTAATAGCAACACGTGGGAGGCTGAAGCAGGAGGATAACTGTTTGAGGCCAGCTTGGGATACATAGTGAATTGAAGGCCAGCCTGAACTACCTAGTGAGTCCTTGTCTCAAAGAAAAGAAAAAACCTAAAATTTAAAAATGTGAAAAACCCTGTAATTCTAGCACTTGAGAGGCTGAGGCAGGAGGATCTCAAAGAGTTTGAGGCCAGCCTGGACTATATAATGAATTCTAGGCCAGCCTGAATCACATTGTGAGATCCTGCCACAAACAACAACAACAACAACAACAACCAACAACAACAAAAAAGGGAAAATAGAAGGTATGTTTTTGTCCTCTGCCCTTAAAATGTTTTGTTGACACTTAATATTTACCCATGTAACTAATCTGTACCACCAGAAAGTAAAAAAGTACCAGTGTAGTTCAAAAGAACTTTTTGTTTTGTTTTGTGTTTTTGAGACAGGTTCTTGATATGTAGTTCAAACTGGTCTTGAACACGTGAGACCCTCCTGCCTCAGCCTCAGGAGTAAGCCATAAACACTAAATGTCACTTAGTGTTAACTTGAGCTCAATTTGTCACTTGTAGCTCGAGACTACCTTATCGGACACTTTAACCTGTGTAAACTGGTTAACTCTTTACACAGGTTAAAGCATCTGAGCCTGGGCCCAGAAAGGTAGCTTTCCTTCTGCTCTCCGGCCTAAAAATGCACATCATTTATAAAAGGTTTTAAAATCTCTAAATGCTGAGCTGTTGAATGCCATCTACTGTAATAAATATCTGTTCATAATTAGCACCTTGCCACTGCCTACTAATTAACCTGGCATCCTGGCATCTTGACAGACACCCCGGGAACGTGCAGCGAAAATGTGGAAGTCCCTAACTCCACCCTTCCCAGGCCGCACTCGCGCCTTCTGCCATCTCGAACTGGATGATGGGTTTTGTAGTTCGACATATCCACGACATCACTGCTGGTGTCTTTGCTGAGCGGAGTTAGCCCCGGTCGATTTTCGATAGCCCGTTGTCTTATGGGAAGTGTAGTCAATTGGTATCTGTTGGACGTCGGGTCTTACGGCCCTGGAACTACAATTCCCGTTGGGCCATGGGATGCACCCGGCTGTGGTTAGTAGTGAACCGGAAGATTGCTTCAGCCAGCAATAAATGTGCTTTGGTATTTGGGAGGGTTGGCTCCCCGGAGAGAGAGGAGAGAGGTTGTAATAACTCCCACTAGAGGCTCACCTGGATCACTATCGCGGATTTCACGAATCCGCTTACCGAAGTCATGACGGTGAGTTTGGGCGGGAAGACAGCTCCGTAGGTCATGGCCAGAAACCCGATTGCCAGTCACTAGGGCTTTCCATGTGCTAGGGATCGTCTTGAGGGAAAACTCCCTTGGTAAAAGAGAGGTTTTTCTCCTGCACACTTAAGGCATGAGTGCCTTGGGGTATTATTTGCCGTTTTTTGTTTGTTTTTGAACCCAACTTGCTTATGTAGCCCAGGCTGGCCTCGAATTCATGGCGATCCTCCTGCCTCCGCCTTCCGAGTGTTGGTATTACAAGACAGGTGTGCGCCGCCATGCGCGGTTTATTTGCTGTTTCTTGCTAGCTAAAGTTCTAGGAACCTGAATGACGTGCATATCATTGGAGTTTTAAAAATCTGGATGGAGAGGGAAGTATGTATGTAATATTGACCTCTTAGCAAAAAATTGCAGGAGGATCCCTCCTCCCTGTGAAATAGAAATCTGCGTTTTTCAGGAGGTTTACGTGTAGGGCCTATGTACTAAAATATAGGAAAAATACTATCAGGTACTAACAAGCGTTATGGAAAAACAATAGTGCAGTAGGTGGGGGTGGCTAAGGAGTATGGATTGAGAGTACAGTTGCAATTTTTAAAAAGTGTGATCAGGCAAAGCTTTGCTCAGAAGGTGACAGAAAAGAGTTGAAAGCCATGCAATTACATGGGGGAAGAGACCTCCAGGTAGAAGCAACAGTGTGAGTGAAAAGCAAGGGAAGTTGTATGGATACAGGACATTGAGCCAGGGGCAGGTGTAAGTCCTGTAAGGCTGTTACATGATGTAAAAACCTTGGTGTGTGTGTGTGTGTGTGTGTGTCAATACATACACACACACACACACACACACACACACTCTCTCTCTCTCACTGTCTCTCTGTCTCTCTCTCTGTCTCTCTCTGTGTCTCTGTCTCTCTCTCTCTGTCTCTCTGTGTCTCTCTCTCTGTCTCTCTCTCTCTGTCTCTGTCTCTGTCTGTCTCTCTGTCTCTGTCTCTCTCTGTCTCTCTCTCTCTGTGTCTCTCTGTCTCTCTCTCTCTGTGTGTGTGTGTGTCTCTCTCTCTCCAGGCTAGCCTTGAACTCCCTGGGATCCTCCTGCTTTAGCCTTCCAAGTGCTAGAATCACAGGTGTGGGCTAGTATGTCTGGCTAAATTGTTATAGTTTCACTGGAGTACTTTGCATAGGTAAATGACAAGACCTGATTAAAAAGTTATCACACTGATTACTGTGTTGGGAGAGTGCTTGATTCGATATGAAAGCAGGTGAGAGCAGTAAGAGTTCTGAGTAATCAGTTGGGAGAGGATGGATACTTAGGCCCAGTTGGAATGCAGTGGTGGGCAAAAGGCTCCTTGAAGAGTAGATTCAAGAAAGAACAGGAGCCAGGTGTGGTGGTGCTCACCAGTGATCCCAGCACTTGGGAGGCTGAGGCAGGAGGATCCCAGTGAGTTCCAGGCCAGCCCAAACTACATAGTGAGACCCTGTCTCAAACCAGCCCCCTCAAAGAGTGGGGGAGCTGTATGCGGTGACACATGTCTGTAGTTCTGGCACATGGGAGGCTGAGGAAGGAGGATCACAAGTTTGAGGTCAATTTGTGCTACATGGTGAGTTCAAGTCCATTTTGGACAACATAATGAGACCTTGTCGCAAAAACAAAAACAAACCAAACAACAAAAAATAAAAATGGAAAGAAAGAACTGAGAAGGTGGCACATACCTGTAATCTCAGACTTGTGAGAGTCTGAAGCAAGACAGTTGATTGTAAATTTAAGTCCCACCTGGGCAATTTAGCAAAACCGTGTCTCAAAGTAAATAAAAAGGGCTGGGTATGTAACTCAGTGGTACAGTACCCCTGAGTTCAGTCCCCATTGTAAATAAAGAAATGGCAAAGAAGTGACTGTTGATAAGGATTATGGATAATTCCTAAGGAATTTTTCTATAAAGGAGAGAAGATGAATTGAGTAGTAAATGAGTCGAAAGGCTTTTTTTTTTTAAAATAGGAATTACACAGTCCTTTTAGGAATTATCCTTTGGAAGAGGCTTATTGATCCAGAGGAGAAATGTTTTGCTGGAGTGCTGTTCCTGAACTGAGTAGAAGCGAGTATTCAGTGAATCAGCAGAGGGGCTAAAACGACTATACTTACATAATGTGAACAGGAAAGCAGAGAGTATCTGTGTGTACAGGTGTGAGTGGGAGCTGGCGGGAGTTCACTTCTGTTTGCTCAGTGAAGTGGGAACTAGCAAGGTGTTGCAGGCTAGAGGAGGGAGGACCAGCTAGGACAGTGCAGTCACTAAAACTTTCTGTGGTGATAGAAATGTTTGGGCTGACACCATCTGACTTGATAGTCACCAGCCACATAGGGCCACTGAGCATTTGAAATGTGGTTACTACAATTAAATATGGAATTTTTAATATAACTTAAAATTAAATAGTACAGTGTGGCTCGTGGTTACTCTTTTGCATATTAAAGTTTCAGAAATATTTAGGAGGAGTGACTAACTTTCAGAAATCAGTAGTATTAAGTGGGTGTTGTGGTGCACACTTGTAATCACAGCTGCTTGGGAGGCTGAGATGAGAGGTTAGTTAAAAAACCAAAAAAGGCCAGGTTGGTGGTACATGCCTGTAATCCTAGTGCTCAAAAGGGTGAGGCAGGAAGCACCATGAGTTCAAGGCCAGCCAGAACTCTGTAGCAAGACCCTGTCTCAAACAAAAACAAATACCACCCCCCCAAAAACAAAAACAAAAAGCTAGAAATTAGTAGTATTCCTTGGCATCACTTCAGTTTCATGGTCACGCCGTTAAACTGAGACCAGTTACCATGGCTTAGTGTTTCCTCCTGTCACTTGCAGCTGTCCAAGTAGAGAAGGTGGAGAGATGAGTTGAAGTTTTGCCACATAAGAACAATGAAGTAGCAGTGGGCAGAGACTAGTAGTGATTGTGCAGATGGATAAAGGGGAGACGTGAAGGCATGGGGTGAGATGTGGTGCACAGGTCAGGGTTAGTGAAAAGGGTCAGGATCCGTAGAGCCTCATCGGGTTGAAGGATTTGGGGAGTTGGAAATCTTTTGCTGGTGTTTCTTTTGTGTGTGTGTGTGTGTGTGTGTGTACCAGGGATCGAACTCATGACCTGGCAGTTGCCAGGCGGTGTGTGTTTGTTTTGAGTCAGGGTCTCATAAGTTACTAAATTGCATAGACTGGACTCAGGCTTGTTACCCTCCTCCCTCAGCCCCCCCAGAGTGCTGGGATTACAGGTGTGGGCCACCATACCTGGACAAACAACTCGTTATTGTATGGAAATCTACTATCTCAGGCCAGACAGGTGAGAACACAGAGTTGTAGACAGAAAACCTGGCTAGAACCTGTCTGCGGTTCTTTAGCTAGCAAGCTATGCCTAGACATGGGCAGAATAACAGAAAAAGCAGAAATTGGAGCTACAGAGCAGGGTGTTTATCCAACTCTATGATTGCCCGCATTTGTCACTGAATTTTAGATTTGTTGTTCTCTGAAATGAGCATCACTGTTCTGCCTACTTCTTAAGGTTAGAAGTTAAAAACTTCCTTAAGAACTTTCTTAACTTGAAGAACCACAGCTGCTATGAATGTATGAAAAGATTTATTATCTATTTCAGAGATTCATGCGTGTTCAGGGGAGCTGTTGGCAGGTAGGAGCATAGGAAGAGGGTTATCAGCCTGTGAGTCAGCAGTGCAGTTGTGTGTGAACCCATTTTTTGTTTGCTTTTTTTGAGCAAACCTGCAGAAATAGAGTTGACTGTTTTCTTTTGTGTCCAATAGGAAAGGAAAGGAACAGCCAAAGTAGACTTTTTAAAGAAGATTGAGAAAGAAATCCAGCAGAAATGGGAAGCTGAGAAAGTGTTTGAGCTTAATGCATCTGATCTGGAGAAGCAGTCCAGGTGAGTAAATGGCTCTGTGGAAGTAAGTGAGAAGGTTTGTGTGATGCCTGAAATGGACTGAAGCAGCTGACTTCTACCTTCTGCATTCAAATCAGAATCAATTTCCCTATGCAATGCCTAGAGTTTTTCTTATGTGAAGGATTTTGGGTCTTGCTGTATGATGCAGGTTGGCCTTCAAATTTGCGATATGCGATCCTCCTCCCAAGGGTTTTTTTTTTTTAAAATAGTATTTTTTTGTATTCATACCATGCAGTATTTTAAAAGTTTTATCTGTGCCAGGTATGGTTGTGCATGCCTGTAATCTCAGCTCTTAGGAGGCTGAGGCAGAAGGATCATTGCAAGTTCAAGACTGGCCTGGGCTATAAAGTGAGCTCAAGGCCAGCCTAAACTGCATAGCAAGACCCTGTCTCAAAAGACAACAAAAACAAACAAATAAAAACCCAAAAAACCCCAAAAGTTTTATCTGGACTGATAAACAAAAGGAAATTATTTTCTTAGAGAGACTCAGTAATTATCTCCATAAACAAAAAGTAGAACTGTTTGAAGGCTATACCTTCAGGACTCACTTCTATAGTTTGTTAGAAAACAAAACTCTGACGGTTTCTGTAGTTGAAAATCTTACTCCATAAATAGTGTTTTGCTTTTAAGAAAAACCATAGATAGTAATAATTGTCCCCCAAACAGTGCCATAATAAATACATGCATTAATTTTAAGACATATTCCATTAGTTGAAATGTAGAAAAATGTGTTTTGTCAGGTTGATGTAAAGTGATGACTATCAGAATGCACTGAACACTTAGTATGTGCTAGGAAATGCCATTAATTGTTTTAATAATCCTTTATGATTAACAATTTTTCTTACTGTTTTACAGAAGAGGAAACTAATACATAGAAGCTAAGCAACTAGTTCAAGATTGCATAGCTAAGAATTCACAGGGTCTGGAGTTTTTAGGACTTTCTACCTCCAAAGTCTATCTTTCTTGTTGTTGACACTAATGGAATATGTTTTTTTCTTTCTTTTGTTTTTTTTTTTTGAGACGAGGCCTCTCTGTGTAGTCCAGGCTGGCCTTGACATCATGACGATCCTCCTGCCTCAGGCTCCTAGGTGCAGGGATTACAGACCTGTGCCACCATGCCCAAGTGCATATGTTTTTTAAACGGAAACATTTCTGTAATACAAACTCCTTGATAGTGTACTTTATACTTTGAAGCCTGCGTTTGCTTCTAGAACTCTGATCAACTTTAAAGTAATTTAAAGGTACAAAAAGTGAACTGAAAAAGCTTTGTGTAGTGAAGGAGAATACACTGTAGGAATATGCAACAATGCTGAAGAAACCTAGTAATATGATTTTCAATAAAAAGCAAATTACCATTGCTTATGGTATGGCACTCCTGTGATCCCAGCACTCTGGGTGGCAGACACAGGAAGATGGCAAGTTCTCAAGCCCAGTCAGGGCAGTGTGGTGACTCACGAAGACCCTGCATTCCTGAGTTGAATCACCAGTTGCCCTCTCCCTCCCTCCATGAACAGTATACTTTAAAAGTATACAGGGTTTTATATAAACTTCACAAATGAGGGAAGCTAAGTGATACATTGTTTAAAGGCACAAACTTGTGCAGCTGTTGAAAGAGAGGTACAAAAGCAAATTTCAGATTCTGATTGTGTCTGTGGGAGAACAAGGAGGGATGTACTGGTAGCTTTGGCGGATTCATGACTTGGATGGTGCATTTGCATGGTTGAGATTATTATTTTTGTAGTACTGAGGATTTAACTGAGGGCTTTCTCACTGAGCTATATTTCCAGCCCCCCTGCCTTTTTTTCTTTAAATTTTGAGGTAGGGTCATGCTAAATTGCTAAGCTGCTTAGGCTGGGCTTGATCTTGCTGTCCTCCTGCCTCAGCCTCCCAGAGTACTGGGCTTCCAGGTGTGTACCTTCAGAGCTCGCTTTGTAACGTTCATTTTATTATCCTATATATACTTCAGGAGAAAAAAGAATATAGCGTCATAACTTTAAATAAATAGTTTTAAAGGGGTATCCTTTAAATGAATCTACCACATATATCACATAGTATGTCTCTAGTGAATTAAAATGCCACACAGCCAGTGAAACACTAAGTCAGTATAGATTCCTGAAAGTATTAAACATTTTTTATTCTGTCTATTTTAGCTTGACTCAGCCCCCTAGTATTTGCTATGAGGATATTTATTTCTTAGTACATTTCTGTAAATCTGTGATTCTAAATCAAGTTTCAGTTTTAGAGAGCGTTTAATTTCTGGATTTGTAGTTTTGTTTTCCACCAACCTTCGCATTGTATAAAACTATTTTTCAATGTCAGGTAACTAAAATGTAAAGAAGTTATTTATATCAAGCATCCCTCTACCCCTCTACCCCACTGTAAAAGAAACTTATCTTTTCTTCTCTCTTTCTTTTTCATGGTTGTTTTGCAGCAAATACTTTGTAACCTTTCCATATCCCTATATGAATGGGCGCCTGCATTTGGGGCACACGTTTTCTCTGTCCAAGTGTGAGGTAAAGCTTCTGGGTTTGGATAATGGGGTGAGGGGTCCTTAATACATGCTACTTTGAGCATGCCTGGCAAGTGCAAGGTTGTGAGTTCCATCTCTTGTATCCAAAAAAAAAAAAAATGCTACTTTGAAGAAAACAACATGTGTAGAATTTATTTCCTATTAAAGAATCTTAGAGTTCCTTAATTTTTCTTTTTTATATTTAGTTAATTTAATTTTTATACTTAATTTCACATGTCATGTGTATGTTTGTACAGGGTTCTGTGCATATATATGTGTCTAAGACTCCTAGATTGGTGAGAAAAACAGGAAAACAAATGATAGTGCACTAGCATTTTGGAACAACTGTAAGATCCTGACTGGTGTTTTGTTTTTTGAGACATGGTCTCGATATGCAGTTCAGGCTGGCCTTAAACCCATTATGTAGCTCAGGCTGGCCTTAAACTTGCAGTGACCTTTCTGCCTCAGCCTCCCAAGTTTTGGGGTTGCAGGTATGTTCTATTATACCTGGCTAAACTGGTGTTTTAAAGGAAGATGTAAAGAAGAAAACTAATGTTTTGTATGAAAAGTCAGTATTTCATATTCAACTACCATTTATCTTTCTAATTTAAATGTAATTCTCTTTCTGTAGTTTGCAGTAGGATACCAGAGATTAAAAGGAAAATGTTGTCTGTTTCCATTTGGCTTGCACTGTACTGGGATGCCTATTAAGGTAAGATTACTTATAAGATTGGTTTGAGGGGCCAGGGATTTAGCTCAGTGGTATAAGTGCCTACCTGGCAAGTGCTAGATCGAGAGTTTGATCCTTGGTACAAAAAAAAAAAAAATAATTGTTTTTGGGCTGGGGATTTAGCTCAGCAGCATAAGCGCCTGCCTTGCAAGCGTGTGGTCGTGAGTTGGATCCCTGGTACCGGAAAAAAAAAAAAAAGATTGGTTCATACTCTTGTGTTTATTTATTATTTTTACTTTTTTTGTCTTTTTGAGACAGGGTCCTGCTGTGCAGTTTAGGCTGGCCTAGAATTCTTTTTGTAGCCCAGGCTGGCCTGCAGGTGTCTGCCAGCACACCTGGCTATACTCTTTATTGTAGAGCAAATAGTAATATCCCACTCAAGAGCTTTAAATAGGATTTTCTAATACCATCAAAGCTTTGTAAAATGGGTTCAACTTACTATAGTGAAGATTATTTTTTGTCTCTTTGAGACAGGGTCTCACTATGCCATTCAGGCTGGCTTTGAGCTTACTTTGTAGCCCCGGCTGGTCTCGAACTTGCAATGATCCTCCTGTCTCAGCCTCCTGAGTGCTGGGATTATAGGCGTGCGCCACTACACCTGGCTATTTTCATCATTTTTACAAATGTCTTCATTTGTTAGGAATTTACATTAGAAATAATTCGACCAGAATTGACCAGAAGACTATGGAAAGATTCTCTTCTCAAAGTAGTAACAATAGCAACTAGCAGTTAAACAGGACTAGCAATTTCTTTTTAATCTTCAGTTTGTTGTTTTGAACACTATCAAATCAGCACCCTGGTAAAAGGCTAGTGCAGGGAACAGTTCTAGTCTTCATCTATGGTTACCAAGTTTTACCTTGTCTTTACCTAGTAGTAACCTTTGCCACATTTCCTTATTTTTTTCTCTCTACACAAATACACACATGCATGCTTTCGTTTTTTTCTATGAACTTTTTGAAAGTAAACTGGAGTCATGATGGTACCCGTAAACACTTCAGCATAGGTACCCTGTGAACAGGGCATTCTTCTGCATCATTGCAATCACGTTATTCCCTTCAAGACGTTCAACCTGGATCTGAGGTTATCATTTTTATCTAGGCTATGGTCAAGTTTCTTTAATGGTCCCAAAATATCCTTCCTAGTCATATTTTTACTTTTTTCTTTTGTGGATCACATGCTATATTTAGTTAATAACTAATAGGACATATGAAGAAGCTACAAATTTAACTCCTCCTATTGAGGAAACACTTTTTTCGCTTTGTTTTGTTTTGAGACAGGATCTTGCTTTATAGTTCAAGCTGGCCTTAAACTCACTACTATGTCATCTAGACTGGCCTTGAACTCACGGCAGTCCTCTTGCCGTAACCCCCTGAGTGTTGGGATTCTAGGCAGGTGTCACTACACTAGGCTTCAAAGGGAATACTCTTTAAACTGGGAAACGATGTTACTAATGTTGCTCAAAATAACACATAGTGCTTTATATATCTTCCTATTCTAGTGTCTAGCATATAGTATGCCCCACTGAGTACTTGGTGTTGAGTAAATGATTACTGAGCAGTTTATGAATTAGTGGACTTTGAGACAAACAATTTGTGTCATTTGAGTAAATGTATATATACACATATATATGTTCATATATGATGAAGAAAATTTCAAAGAGTTAATTTTAGTTGGCTGTAGAAGCAAAAACTCAAACTATTTCCTTGTGTTATAGGCATGTGCTGATAAATTGAAAAGAGAAATTGAACTATATGGTTGCCCTCCTGATTTTCCAGATGAAGAAGAAGAGGAAGAAATCAGTGTTAAAACAGAAAATGTAGTAGTTAAGGATAAACCTAAAGGAAAAAAGGTTTGGTGAATGTTGATATTTATGTTGGTTGAGGTGTTATGTTTGTATTTGTGTGGTTTATTTTATTTGTTTTTGCAATACTGGGCATTGACTAGCTTAGCGCATGTTAGAGGAGCACTCTCACTGAGCTCTGTCCCTTTTAGTGTTGTACTTGGAGAAGTGTTTCACAGTGCTGTCTGAGCTGGGCTCAAATTACAGTCCTCCTGCCTCAGCCTCCCAACTAGCTGGGATTATAGGCATGTGCTACCATGCCATGCCTAGCTTGTATTTGTCTGAAGTATGTGTGTGCTCCCATAACGCAGTGCTGAGCAAATTGTACTTGGTAATTTGAAAGAAGTATCAGCTTCAAAAATTATCATTTTACTCCCCTCACTTTAAGATAATTTAAGAATTTTAGAGGAGTTGCAAAATAGTACAGAGAATTCCCTTGTAATCGTGTCCCAGTTCCTCTCAGCTATAGCTTATACAACTGATATAGTCCTTAAAACTATGGAATTAACAGTACAAAACTATTTACTCAACTACAGACTTCACTGATATTTTACCGTTATTTTTTCACTACGATCCTTTTTTGTTCCCAGGTCCCATCTGAGGTCCCACACTGCTTTTGTTGGTCAGGTGTCCGCAGTCATTGCCTTAGTCTCCTCTGTCTCACTCTTGTGCGACTTTTGATACTTGTTAAGAGCATTGTTCAGCGGTTAATGGGCATTATTCTTTAATATAAAAATATTGTTCAGACAGATGCTTTTACTCTCGGTCTGTTTCATGTTGCTGTAACAGAATACCATAGACAGGGTAATTTTCCATCACCAGGAATTTATTGGTGAAGTTCTGGATGCTGGGACCTAGATGAGGAAGGCATCTGCTGAGCCCCTTCTTGCTGTGTCATTGTGGTAAGGACGAGAGACACAGATGTGTGCAAAAGGGGGTGAAGCCTGTCCTTTTATAAGGTGCCTACTCCTGTGATAATGATGTTAATCCACTCACAGGGATGGAGACCTCATGGCCTGTGGCAGCAGTGCTGAGCCTGTGGCACATGTGCCATGGTGGGCTATTTGTTATCCTTGCAAGCTTTAAAAGATCGGCCATTGTAGGCCTATAGGCTCCAACTCTTATTACCATTGCACAGGGGATTCACTTTGTAACACGTGCTTTGGGGCACACATTTCATAACAGACTGGCCTTCCATTTAGGTTTATCAGACGCTTTATCTTGTTGGGTTGAGACTTGCTTTTTGAGAGGAATAGCAGAGATCTGATAAATCCTTCTCAATGTATCATGTCAGGGAGTATGTGATGGTAATATAACTTATTGGTAACATTAACCTTAGTCAATGGTGTCTGCCATGTTTTCTACTGCATTTTATTTTTCCCTTTGTAATTAATATATATTTTGAGAGAGGTATTTTCAGGCAGTGGAAATAATATCCTGTTCCTTTTCTTTTTTTTTTTTTGGTATTGGGGATCGAACTCACAACCTCACAACCTCACACTTGCAAGGCAGGTGCTTGTGCCACCGAGCTAAATCCCCAGCCCTATCCTGTTCCTTTTAACTTGCTCATTAATTTTAGCTTTCATTAATGGATATTGTCTACAAGAATTACTACTTTGTTGTTAAAGATGTTTTTCTATTTCTGTCATTTTAAAAATATTATTATGTAGAATTCTTCTAAAAGGAAGAGTTATCCTGCCTTCCCCATTTACTTATTCAGTCTTTTTTGTATCAGTGTGAATTCATGCATGGAGTTGTAGGTTATAGTCTAATACTTTCAAAGTGTGTGTGTGTGTGTGTGTGTGTGTGTGTGTGTGTGTGTTTGCACGTGCATGCATGTGCCAGCGCACAGTGGCTGTTATTTAGATTGTTCTTCCAGATGGGTTTTGATCCGTTTGATATTGCTGTAGCTCTTGCCTTGCCCTTTGCTCTCTGCCCTGCTCATCTCCTCTTTGTGGTACTCAGGATTGAACCCAGGATCTCACACATGCTAGGCAAACACTCTTCCATTGAGTTACATCCTTCCTGGGGGCGGGGTCCTCACTAAATTGTCTAAGCTGACTGTGAATTTAGAATTTTCCTGTGTCAGCATTGCTTGAATCTGGAACTACAGGTGTGTGTATCACCATGCCTGATTTCTTTCTTTAAAAAAAGAAGAAACAAAACAAACAAAAAACTTTCTATTATCACAAGCTACTCTAGACTTTTTTATTTTTCCTGTTTCAGCCCCAGAATCAATCACTTCTCTAAGGATGCTGGAGTCCTTTTATTGAAGACTGGTATTCAGAAGCTAAGGTCTGAGTGCTAGGCGTGCTCACTGCTGCTCTGATGACGTTGCTTCTAGGCCCACAGATACCCTTGGCTTCATGTGAGCGTCACAGGGCTCGATTTAGCATTTTCTCTTTGCTTATTTGTGTGATTTCTTGCTATAGAGCCTGCCTCTTGTTATCTATGGTGTATTCAGCTATTTACTTAATCGTAATGTACTAATAATGTAGTTTCAGAGTTGCTGACTTATACCCCTGGGAAAAACAGTTCTGTCAATTAAAGTGTTTGTGTGCACAGTAATTCTTTTTGTCTTTAGATTCTAATTTATATACTTTTTCCCAAAATGCTTAGGTCAACTCCTTTCTTCCCCCTTCTAGTGTATTTCCAGTATTTTTAATGCAGTTAGATATATTTGTTATGAACTGCCATCAATCATATATTCCCCTCATACACTAGTTGAGTTAAAAAAAATTCTCATATATGCAGCGGGGTTTTATGCATGCCTGTAAACCCAGCTATTCAGGAGGTTGAAGCAGAAGGATTACAAGTTTAAGGCCAGCCTGGGCAATTAATTAATTAACTTGTTTTTAGGAGCAGTAACATTTATTGGAGAAAAATGAGGGGGAATAGGCGTGAGGGAGTGGGGAATGGGAATAGCTCCTGAGGGACTGGAGGCGTCCCGAATGGGTTGCCAGTGAGCCCACTCTCAAAGGAAGTTTTATAGAGCAAAATCGTGAGGCAGGTACAATGTGGATCAAAATGATGATCAACCAGTAAGATTGTAAGCGTAGTTGCTTAGGTGATACCTAATGGCAGCAAGAGTACATGGGCACATCATTCACCTTGGTCAGTAATCTGTAGCGTTAGTCTTCTCTTTAGTTTTAGTAGTCTTAGTGGTCTTAGTCTTGGTCTTGTAGGTGGGAGATAATGACCTATTTCTAATGAGATAATGGGAAATCTCAAAAAAAACGATACCAATAATCCCAAGCCTCTGTTCATCCTTTAGGGCAGTGTGTAAATAGCCATTGTGACTTGAACCTTCAGATGCACCTCCAGCCACAGTCCTGATGCAGTCTCATCTCCTGCACTGACTTCTTCGAGGGCCCAGCCCCTGTTGACTACCTACTCTATTTCTACCTAACTTAGCTGTCTATAGTATTCCCTCTCTGAAGAGGTATCCCTGACTGTGGTTAGGGGAGAAAGGGTGTAGTCTTTGTCTGCTTCCAGCTGGGGAGGATCAGTGTGGGGGAAACTACAGTCGTGGGCGTTCTCCAGAGAGCTAATGTAACGGGCCTCACAGTCATGGAAGTCATGTTATAGTCAGGTTAGCAGTTAGCAATTCTTTACAAGGTCAATCTGGTGGATTCTGGAAAAGGGAGTCTGGCGCATTTGTCTTTGGTTCCATCTGCACGATCACTTGCAGTTTGGTAGCTCTGAATAGCAAGCACTTTGAAATATAAAGCATAGCTAGAGGAATTCTGTTCCAACAGTGGTTGTTTAGTAGTTGAATCCTCTGCATTCCTATTTTGGCTCTAGAGGGTAGGCAGGCCATGTGTGGATATAGAAAAATAGTAAATTGCTCTTTTTCAACATGTAAGGGTTGAACATTTTCCAGTGCTTAGGAGTATATCTTGAAGGACTTGACACTGAGTTCACCGTTTCTCCTTCCAAGTATCTTGGTGGAGCCTGCAGGGTGATAGAGGGGAAAGGCTAGACGTCAAATACGCTGAGTTTCCCGTCCCCCCGAAGTTGAAGAATGAATTGTTAGGAACAATGGAGGTTAAGAGCAGGAAGATTTATTGGCCAAAAGGAATGGGGACAAGACGTAAGGGAATGGGGAGCAGGAATAGCTCCTGAGAGACAGGAGGGGTCCCGAATGGGTTGCCCTTGGACAATTTAGTGAGATTGTTTCCCCCCCCAAAAAAAGGCTGAGCTGGAGTTCACTGGCATAGTGCTTGCCTGTAAGGTTCTGGATTCAGTCCCAAGAACTGGAGAACAAACAACATACGGTAGAATTTACTCTATATGAGGGTAGAGTTCTGTGGGTTTGAGAAGTGTGTATTCATGTTTCTGCCATCCTGCCCACAATTGCTTTGCATTGCCTCTGTATAGTTTTATATATTAACTTCGCCTTTCTTCCCTCAAATTCTTTTGGCATTTGGTTTTGTGTTTGATACTGCTAAATTTGGGAAAGAAGGAAATTCTTGGGACTAGCTTATGTATAGCTAAAAGGAAAGAGTATGCATTGCATTAAAAGAAAGGGAACACAAAGTCTGATATTGAGATCTCTTCACAACTGGTAGTTTCTGTGGCTTCATCTATTTAGTGTGACTGGTACCAGTTTCCTATTAAATAGCCTGACAATATTGTTCCATCAACAAATAGTACATCTAACTCCTACAGTGTTCTGACGTTGCAACTGTGCTTTGGAATTAAAAAACTACTAAATTGGATTACCTACTTGAAATTGCTGTGGTCCTAGAATGTGAAGCTGCTGGTTATTGTTTAATGGAGTTTATTTTTGCTTGTTGTTTTCAGAGTAAGGCTGCTGCTAAAGCTGGCTCCTCTAAATACCAATGGGGCATTATGCAATCCCTTGGACTGTCTGATGAAGAGATAGTAAAATTTTCTGAAGCAGAACACTGGTTGGATTATTTTCCACCACTGGCTATTCAGGATCTAAAGAGAATAGGTTTGAAGGTACGCTCATTGCTTTCATGGTTAAAATATAAAGCGACCATTTATATTTGTGTGAAAAAAGATCTGGACCAAATCTTAAATTTAGAATAATAATATAATCTACTTGTATGCCACTGAAGAATTATACTGCCGTTATAGTAGCATGTAAAATAGGCCTCAATGTGAGCAGCGAAGCATGTTAATATTTGTCTTAATGGAGCCTATACTGGTAGATTAACTGTAAATAGAAAGATTAAAAAATTTGAGGAAACCAGAGTTCTAACTTGAGTATTTGGGAATACATAAAGATACTGTTTAACTACATTGTGTGTATTATAATTCTTGTATGTTTATTAATATGTAAGTATATACTTAAAAACAAATTAAATACAAATAAATGATTGATATGTTTATAATATAATAAGTAGAACTTGAAAGTTTTTCTTTGACTTCACGCTTGCAGGGCAGGCCCTTATGCCTCTAAGCTAAATCCCCAGTTTTTTTTTTAATACTGAGAATTGAACATACAACCTCACGCCAGGCAGGCGCTTATACAGTTTTTTCTTTTAATATTTGATAAATTCTAAGCTGGAAAATAAAGAATGTAATAGTAAATAATTGATTCATAGGAATGTGTGTTCTTTCATTTATATTTTTTGAGCCGGGGTCTTGTGTAGGTCAGGCTGGCCTTGAACTCACTACCTAGTCCAGGGTGGCCTTGAACTTGTGATTTCCTGCCTCAGCCTCCTGAGTGCTGGGAGCACAGGCATGTACCACCATGCCTAGCCAGGAATTTGTATTTCTAAAAGTTTTGTCTATGTCTCGCAATTACCTTTTCCTTTTTCCTTTTATAGGTAGACTGGCGGCGTTCCTTCATTACCACTGATGTTAATCCTTACTACGATTCCTTTGTTAGGTGGCAATTTTTAACTTTAAGAGAAAGAAATAAAATTAAATTTGGGAAGCGGTGAGTTTGTTATCCTTCAGTATTATCAACCAAAAAACACACAATTCTTTCATTATGATTTCATACCCATAGTCTATCTTTTTCCACTATGTAATCTTTTTATAATTTCGTTTTCTTATTCTCTTGTATCTTTTGTTTTCAGAGTTCTTAATTACTCTGAGTTGCTTTGTGTTTGTGACAAATAGAACCAGGGAGAATGAATTATAGGCTTTTATGATCTTATTAAACATTCTGCTTGATATTCCTAGCCAAGTACAAAAATAATTATTTGTGTTTTATGCTTTTGTTCTAGAAATTATTCTAGATTTTTCCTTGATTATATAGATTAAATAAAGGCTATTATGGTTCATAAGTGAGTTTATATTTTATAGTCTTTAGTTTCATACCACAAAGCCACAATAGGTTAATATTTTTTGATAGTGTTACCTTTATGCAGGTAGAAATCTTTCCTTAGTGACTAGGTTGACAGTGGAACTACTCATAAAATTGTAACTAAAAGGTGTAGACATTTGCAGAGTTAGAACATACTCAAAGATATTAGGAGCAACACTGGAAAGTATGTTAGGATCTAACTTGAATATTATAATAATATTTGTTGCTTATTGTTTATTTTTTAGGTACACTATTTATTCTCCAAAAGATGGACAGCCTTGCATGGATCATGACAGACAAACTGGAGAGGTGATTATCTGTGACAGAGTAGCTATTATAATAACCCTTAATATGGCCACAGAACTTTACATCAGAGACCTAAAACTAGCTCATTGTAGTGCCGAGTGAGGTAAAGAGTTGTGTCACTCTGGTGGTTCTGCAGAGTGAGGCAGATGATCATTACATCCTTGTATCTTGTCGAGGACTTTGCTGTTCTTGAGAGTTGTCTGTAGACCAAGTCTCTGCCTGTCCCGGAAAGCACATTGTTGAGCCTTGTTCCAAAATTGCTGAATCAGACACTGTGGAGTGGGGCCCAGGGATCTGTGTTTTTATAAGCTCTCAGTGTGATGCATAGGTGTATTAATGTTTGAGAAACACTACTTAGAGAATATATAGCTCTAAAAAAATTGGAAGCCAGGCGCCATGGTACACACCTGTAATCCCAGCACTAGGAGGCTGAGGCAGGTTTGAAACCAGCCTGGGTTGCAAAGTGAGCTCAAGGGCAGCCTGAACTACACAGTGAGACTGTCTCCAAAAGACAGCCAAACCAAACCAAACCAAACCAAACCAAACCAAACCAAACCAAACCAAACCAAAAGACAGCCAAACCAAATCAAGCCAAACCAAACCAAAAGGACAAAAAAGAAAGAAAATTGGGGGAGAGGTAATACGTGGCTTTCTTTTGCAGTACTGGAGATTGAGCCCGGGAATGTGCATGTGTTGGCAAGCACTTTTCAGCTCCATCTCCAGCCTTTTTAAAATTTAAAAAATTTTAAATTTTAAGTTGCCACAGTTGGCTTTGGACTCGTGACCTTTTCTCAACCTCCGAGGTGACTGAGATTAATCTGACTGTGGCTAACTTTTGATATTCAGATTCTATTTGCTTTGATCGTATAGCTGCTTATTTCTGGAGTACTTCTAAGTGTGCATGCTATCAGTTCATTCTGCATTACGGTGGAACACATTGGTAGTATTATCCCTGAAATACTTGAATAAAGCAAGAGTGATTTTTCTTAAAGGCTTTGGACAGTAAATTGGTGACAGTGCCAGCATCTGATTTTATGAGCTCTGGTTTAGTCTGTTTTCTCTTGCCATCACTGAATACTATAGACTTGGTAAAGGTATAGACCTTTATAAAGAATAAAAGTACACAGTTTTGCAGGCTGAAGGTGTAGGATCATGGAGGTGCATTTTGGTGAAGGCTCCCTTGCTGATTGAGGTTTTCTGCAACACTATGTGTACCAGAGAATAAAGCAAACTGGTGTTTTAAACAGATCTCTTCCTGTAATACCTGTTAACCTTTTAATCTGTGAATCCGTGAATGGATTAAAACCCTCTGCTTATGAGGGTAGAGCCCTCCAACCTGAATACCTTTTAAAGATCCATCTATTAATACTTAACAAGAGAGATTAAATTTGCTTGCTTGCTTGCTTGCTTGCTTGCTTTCTTTCTTTCTTTCTTTCTTTCTTTCTTTCTTTCTTTCTTTTGTTCTTTCTTTCTTTCTTTTTTTGGTACCAGAGATTGAACTCACAACCTTGAGCTTACCATGAAGGTGCTTTGCCACTAAGCTGTATCCCTGGCCCTAAATTTCATTTTTTTAAATTGATTTTTTGTTTTGTTCTATATTTGCATATACTTCTTTGTTTCCCTTTTTGTTTTTGAGACAGGATCTTGCTATATAGTTCAGGCTGGTGTTGAATTCACTATGTAGCCCAGGTTGGCCTCAAACTCATGACAGTCCTCCTGCCTCAGCCTCCCAGTACTGGGATTACAGGTGTGGGCACTGCACCTGGCTTGCTTTTTGAGATAGGGTCTTGCATGTAGTCTAGGTTGGTCTCAAACTCACATGATCCTCCTGCCTCAGCCTCCAAGGGCTGGGATTACAGGTGTGTGCCGCCACACCCAGCTCTATTTGGATATACTTTAATAACAAAGGTATTTGAGCAGTAAATGAACAAAATCAGGGAGACAAGGAGACTTAATACATGATTTTTCCACAAGTTTAGGCATATATGAAGCATCAAAGCGTATACTGTCTGTGTTAATATAGACTTTACATCTAATTTTGATTATGTATATTTTCTAAAACATTAGGAAAGAGTGCAGAGTTAGGTCAACCAATGCTGTCAAGACAATTTTGTCCTAAAATTTTAATAAAGTCTTTTAAGAAAGTCTAAAAACTTCCTGTTTTCCCAGATTGACTCCCAAAACTTTTAAGCTGTGTCAGTAAATGTGCTGCCAAAGCAAGTGTCTGAGTTATGTATCAGAATTCCACTTCCCAACTTAAACTTTTACCATGCATGGAGGATTGAATGGTTTTAACATGAGTTTTGGTGGGAACATTCAAACCGTGTAGAATTACTATGAGTCTATCGTCATTTTTATTACCATCTTTGAATATGTTTGTAGTCTAGCAGCTACTTTTCAAAATCAGCCTCCAATTCTGTATAAATTGTCTGATATGAGTGAGAATTGATTAAAATTTGGAAAGATTTTAGAGATTTCAGAAGGCCCAGTAAAGTTTTAGTACAAATTGAGCATTCCTAATCTAAATACCTGAAATGTTCCAACATTTGAAAGTTTTGAGCTCTAATACATGATTCAAAAAGTTTTGGATTTTGATGGATTTTGAACTTTTGATTTTTAGATGAAGCATTGCACTCAAAATCTTTTGGATTTTGCTGCATTTCAGAAGTCAGATTTTCAGATTAGGGTTGCACAGTAAAGTCTGTGCAAATATTCCAAGATCTGAAAACATCTGAAATCTCAAATACTTCTGGTCCCAAGCATTTGCACCAGAGATACTCAGCTTGCATAGCTGATGGAGGTAGTAACCTGCATTCCGATGTTACTTCATAGTTTTTCAACCATTTTCTGTCCTTTATCTCATGTGTTCGTTTGCAGAGTCTTTTGTAGGACGCTGCTCGATATAGGTTGGGATAACCTATTAGTAAGGGACCAGGCTAAGCTTCGAATGCATATCATCTGATGGCAGGTTAAGTACATGACTGTGATGACTACATTTTGGCTCCTACCCTCAGGCTGAGGATTGGAGTTGTGTCTTTTATTTTGATGAATAATATTTTGGCTGATGCCTTGATAACTCTGAGTGCCTCCTTGAACACTAGACTTCATGTGGATATGGTCAGCACAACATAGTAGTCTATTGATTGATTAATTGATTTATACAGTGTTTTTTTATATAGTCCAGTCTGGTTTTGAACTCATGATGATCCTTGATCATCCTGCCTCAGCCTTACCAGCATTGGAATTACAGGTGGGCACTACCACACCTGGTGCCAAAATTAGAAATTTGAATCAAATCTTCTACATAGTTTAGTAGGCTTAATCCAAATCTTTTTCCCTTAGATTTTTGTTTTGTTTATTTCTGCAGGGTGTGGGACCTCAAGAATATACTTTACTGAAACTGAGAGTGCTTGAGCCATATCCATCTAAATTGAGGTAGGTTTGCCAAAGAGTTCTTTCATCATTTATGAATTACCAGACAGCTTGGAGGAAATGTGCAACTTTTTTTTTCAAATATAAATATGTACTTTTTCTTTTTAGTGGCCTTAAAGGTAAAAATATCTTCTTAGTAGCTGCTACCCTCAGACCTGAGACTATGTTTGGACAAACAAATTGTTGGGTTCATCCCGATATAAAGTACATTGGCTTTGAGACAGTGAACGGTGATATTTTCATCTGCACCCAGAGAGCAGCCAGGAATATGTCATACCAAGGCTTCACCAAAGATAATGGAGTGGTGCCTGTTGTGAAGGAATTAATGGGGGAGGTAAGTTGGGTAGCATTTTTATTTTCATGCCTATAGCTAGAGGAAAATTGCAACAATGAAATATGGGAAAAGAGCATTTAAAAAGCTTTGTAACCTAGCTATACATGCATTAAGGTATGTAAGTCATTTGTGTTTTGCTGGATTTTCCTATGTGTGTACCCTTGGGGAAGCGTCACCTATATCAAGGTATAAAACAGTACTGGTGGAGCTTCAGAGGTTCTGGGTGTTCTCGTCCTTTCTTCCAAAGGGAACCTCGGCTCAGACTTCACTGAGGAGTAGTTGCTACCTTTGAACTTTATATAATAGAGTTAGGTGTACAGCTATATGTACATGTATGTGCTGGTTTTTGTTTGGCTTTTGTTAAATGTCATGTTTGTGATATTTTTATACATGTTGTGTACAGGAATAGTGCTGTGTAATATTAATTGTATATCACTAAAATAGTATTTGTAAACTTTATGTTTCAACTCAGTATGTGGTTCAGAAATAGACATGGTTGTCCCCAAGAGATTTAATAACTGCATTACACATTGTGTTTATGTTTTAATGCTGTTACTTATGTTCCTGGTAAAACTAAATTTGGAATTGAAGCTGCTTTTTTCTGAAAGGTAAGACTTGGTTGATATTAATTAAATCTGGACGGGTTGCACAGCTCTTATCTTTATCTACTTATTACCAGTGTTTCTAAGTATATTTTCTTCCATTTAGTAAATGCTGATCTTTGGTGTCTTAATACTTTTTAAAAGAAGAGCATTAGTAGAACATTATCTTCTTTAAGTCTGAGCTTTTTTGTGGAGGAGGGTCTGGAGATCGAACTGAGGTCTTCCAACTGAACTACATCTGCAGACCTCTTTTTATTTTTTTTAAATTTATTTTGAAGAGAATAAGACCAAATGAGAGAAAACAAAGTGGAGTCAGTCAAAACAAAAGGATGGACATAGTACATAACTTAAAACCAAAATGCAAGGTGATCAATAGTAGTTACCATGTCTTTTGTTACCCTCAATAGAATTGTCCATATCATCAGGCACAGTAAAGTTGAACATAACAGTACAGAACAAAATCAATAAAAACAAAACATTGGAGACATAGGACTTCAAAAGAAGATAATAGTCAAACCAGAATGGGTATCATAGTGAATCTTATTTTCAAAGTAGTTGTCTATATCTTCAGACTTGATACTATCAAACAAAATAGATTCGAATAAAATCAGTCAAAATAAGACAGTGATCAAACAAAACAGATTCAAATAAAATCAGTCAAGGCAAGACAGTGAAAGCAATACAGGGCTTCAAATTAAGTTAAGAAATCAAAAATGGTTACCGTAGTATATCTTGCCATCTTTGGAATAGCTGTCCATGCCATCAAATCTAGTACAAGTAGACAAACTGGAACAGAATATAAGCAAACTAAACAGAGTGATGAAAACAATATGGGTTTCAAATCGTGATACAAGATTAACAATGTCCACTACCTTTCCTTTTTAGGCAGTTCCTCCCTTTTCACTTTCCCAGGGTACATTGTACATTTTGTATCCCACTACCTCCTTTTATTTTTTAGATCAGGGAGGCAACCTGCTATTTACTTAAATGATTCTGGACCTTTTTACCCCTGAGCATGATCTCAAGTTGTGTCCATTTACCTACAAGAGCCTCAAGGTTTTCCTTCCTTATAGCTGAGTAGTTCTCCATTGTATAAAAGTGTTATGTCTTTCCAACCAATTTGCAGCTGATGAACAAGCTACCCCTACTTTTTTCTGGTTCCCTGTCACATAGGGCATTATTTTCTCATCTTTGACTTTCAGTCCATAAACCCTCTTTCAGGTTAATTATATTGCTTGTATAGAGCATCTTGATGGACCCTATCTCCTGATCCACTCTGCCTGTGTTTCTTTTTATTAGTGTATTGAGGCCATCTATGTTAGTGATTATGGCCAACCTTCTCTGCCTCATCTCTGCCATGCTGTTTTTCTGCTGTTGGTTGTCTACTTTTCCCCTTCATTCCACTGTCTGCCCCATTCAGTGAGCCCCCTCTGCCACTGTTCCTGAAACCATGGTCTTTTTTTTTTTTTTTCTCTATTTAGAATGTCCTTCAGTATTTTTTGTAGGTTTGGATTGGTAGTTATGAACTCCCCCAGTTCCTCTTTGTCATGGAAGCATCTTGTTTGTACATTAATTTTGAGAGATAGTTTTTGCAATATGGGTTGGAGGTTATTTTCTTTCAGGGCTTGGAATACTTCAAGCTCTTCTTGATTTAATGGTTTGTGTCGAGAAGTCTGTCATGATTCTGATGAGTTTTCCTTTATAGGTGATGTTTCTTTTCTCTGACAGCTTTTACTATTCTGTTCTTGTGTTGAATTTCTAGAATCTTGATTATTATATGTCTGTGTGTAGATCTATTTTGGTTATAGCTGGCTGTGGTTCTGTATGCCTTATATATCTGAATATCATTTCCTTTTCCTATGCTTGGGAAGTCTTCTTTAAGTATTTCTGTGAATAGCCTTTGTATTTCATTTGTGCTTACCCCTGCTTCACTCACATTTTTTATCTTAAGTTATAGATCCTCTTGTCATCTTCTAGCCTTTGTATTGTTATTTCCTGGTTCCTTGTTATTTTTAAAAGATCTTTCACAATAGCAAGTTGCAAACCTGTCTTCAAGGTTTAATAGTCTGTCTTCAGTTTCTTTCAAGCAGTTTTGCCAGCTTTCAATGGAGTTTTTGGTTTCTTGGTATTCTCTTTGAATCTGTTTCATGTATTCTAAATTTTTTTATATTCTCCATCAAAGGTTTCCTTTCATTTTCTATGTTCCTCTATTCTTCCGTCTGTGTCTTCTTGAGAGGTGTTTAGCATTTCTTTTATTATTTCTCTTATATCTTCCTTTACTTGTATTAATATTTCTGTTTTAAGTTCTTTTATAGTTTCACGAAATTCTTTCTTTATGTCATTTGCTGTTACTTCAGAAACTGCAGGTGTGTGACTCTCGATCTCTTCTGTGTTTACCTGTCTTGGGCTACTACTGCTTGGGTTGGAGGCTGGAGACCACCTTTTGTTTATTTCTCTTGTCATGCTCCTGGTTTCTTCCAGACAAGTGGGTAGTGGGGTCCCAATACTTCCTGTATTGGTTATAATTTCTCTGAAGCGTGCTGGTTAGGGATTTCTGTTTTTCCCAATCTGCTGGTGACTACTGGAGTACAAGCAGGCGCGGGGCAGGTTGGCCCCTCCCTTCTGAGTTGGTTAACCACAGGGAATCTTTACCACGTTAGTGTGTGCCCTGCAGCCTGGGTTGGTTAGGGATAGCTTTGGGGAAACCTCGGCCTTGGTTATTGTATCGCGCACAAGGGCAGGACTCAGTCCAAGCAATTTTCACCAATCTGCTCTGCACTAAGAGTAGCTGAATGAAGCTGGCTGCAGTTCTGGTTCCGGGCTTATCCTGCCTGACTCCAAATTGGCACCTGGCCAATTGTCCACTCCCGAGGGAGGACAGAGTCCCCCACACTCACCACCAGCCAGTGCAGTTCTCTGGTCCACAGCTTCCCTCTGCGACTGTGTCTTCCCGCCAAGGCCTTCGGGCTTGCCAGCCCCCAACTGCACTCTGACCGAGCATCTCTGGGTTCCAGTGGCGCTTCACACACAGGGGGAGCAGCTCCAGTGAGAGTGCGTCTGGCTACCGCCTTCTGTTTAAGCTCTGCTCTGCTCCTTTCCCTTTCCCTTTCCCTTTCCCTTTCCCTTTCCCTTTCCCTTTCCCTTTCCCTTTCCCTTTCCCTTTCCCTTTCCCTTTTCCTCTTCTCTTCTCTTCTCTTTTCTTTTCTTTTCTTTTCTTTTCTTTTCTTTTCTTTTCTTTTTTCTTTTCTTCCTTTCCCTTTAGTTTCTTCCTGGGTTGTCAGGATCCATTTCTTTCCTTCTGATCTTCTCCAGAATGCTGTTTTCCAGCATCTGGGCTGTTTCTCTCAGAGAGGTTTTTCATTTTGCTGCTTATT